>JAOBYE010707605.1:0-11368 GCA_025403585.1 Parazoanthus swiftii
TCCTTATCCCTCCTTTACTGTCCTTATCCCTCCTTTACTGTCCTTATCCCTCCTTTACTGTCCTTATCCCTCCTTTATTGTCCTTATCCCTCCTTTATAGTCCTTATCCCTCCTTCACTGTCCTTATCCCTCCTTTACTGTCCTTATAAGGACAGTCTGCTTTCGATATGCAGCTTTGCGTCAGTTCTTTCATTTTCTCACTTGGAAGGCGGCGCGTGTTTTCTATATTGGGACGTTATTATAGACAAGAGCACAAGAGAAGCGTCTGAGTGGCTTGAAGTGAGGCCGAGTCCTTCTCTATCTTCTCGAGAACTATTCCATCTTCCTAAGTGCATCCATAACTCGATACGGACGCACAGCTAAAGCATGGACTACTCTATTTTGACCATTTTTTAAGCAAAAAGAACCACTATTTTCTATAGCAAAATTTGTTACTGAGTCACTTCGGCCACTTCTTTATCGCTTCTTAGATAACTAATAACCTTTTTGAGACTATTTTGTTAGTACCTGACGACTTCCCAGGTATCCTTGGTATGTTGCGACATAGACGAATGGGAGGGCGTTTATTGAGTTAGCGATGCACGCCAAAATACACGTGAAAGTTACCAGCTTTGTTCTAAAAAGCATTTCTGACTTAACTCAGAGAATCCATAAAAGTTTTATAATTAAATGAAGGGAATAGAGTCAGCATAATTGACTTAACTATATTTTAGGTACTTAAGTACTGATCCGATCACTTGGCTGTGTATGTGATTAGCGGATCCGCTCTGCTGATTATAATGCCCGGCACAAACTGACAAAGTAATGGGATAAATAATAAGTAAACTCACTGGCTGCAGTTTCCGTAAACAAATTTCTTCTCAATTACTCAGTTGCTTTGCTATGCTATTAAAACTTGTACATTCCAAAACAAAAAATGAGTTAAAATGGATTGTCTAATAGTTCTCTAAAAAGGGCTATTTTCAATTTGGTAAACTTCAGTTGTGACACTCGAGCGTCAACAAAAATGAAAGATTGTCTCCTCTTTTAGTTGATTTTGGCGACCCGGCGTTTGTTCAGTTGAAACTCAATACTATACTTTACAAGCCCGGCATGAACTGCTTGATTATACACTCTTAGTGGTACAATATTTACAATGACAAGAACATAGTTGAAACTTGTGCCAGAATCAATAAAATCACAACCGGCTATATCGTTCTAGCTAGCACTCGATCTCCTACCTATTTTGAGCCAATGCTTATTACAGGTGTGATTTTGTCTTAGTCTTATGTGTTCGCGTTTTTAACTTTTTATATTGCGTTTTTCTTTTACATATTATAGTTCATTATAGGGCTGGAATTGCGCTCTGTTCCTTTGGACGTTTTATCTTGTAAATGTAATCAATTTTCAGTTTCCCATTGTGCTCCAGTCCCTAACAAAGTTGTTAGAAAGTGGTGGGGGTCCCTGGTGTTTCATTCAGCAACGTATTCTCAGTTGAGGTTACTGCACATTTAGTGTTTTAGTTATCAGTCCGTGGCTTCGTTAAATGCGTCGAAAGCCAAGAAACCTTTATATCACTAAAAAGCTTATAAAATTCTCTAAATGACTGTGTAAATTATTTTTGCAGAATTGTTTTTGTGAGTAAAAATCATTGCGCTGTTTCCCACCAATTATTTAACCTTGTCTAAGTTCTAAATCGGTCAGATTTCCCTCTCAATTGTTACCTTGCTAACTTCAGCGCAGCAAGTACATAAATCAGTGTATACCGGCATTTTTGCATTTTTACATTGCCCAGTTGAGTTCTTAACTTGTCTGCTGAAAATTTTATAACTTTCTAAAACCAACAGCATATATCAAATCTTGACTCCTGTATCAAAATTTAGAAAGTTTGATGGGATAAAAATGGTTGGGCCGACATTGCGCAATGGCCAAGACCCAAAGGACTGCATGTGTGTTGCTAAAAGACTGAGTAAACTCCGTTTCCAAAACTTTAAGTTAAAGCTTATACAACTGGTTTGGGATGTTATTAAAATACAGATAAGCTCGACTACTCTTTATGCAAACACACACACCGGCTCTGTTCAGTATCCACTGTACAATGGCAAACATTATCAAAGAGTTTAGCTGAGTCTTATAACATCCACGAAAGGACCTTAATTCTAAAATTTTGACGACCCGGTCTAATAGCTATGTTATGCTAATCTTCCTCAGTATACCTTTATCACGATCTCGCGCGAATTTATGTTATGGCAGTCAGAAACTCAAACTTAGCCTTTTTTAAATGCCAGAAATGAAAAAAGCAAGTCAAAGTTTGTTATCAGCGAGAATGGTAGGGGGATCATCTAAAAAATGTGACATTAGCGCTCTTTTTTACCGGCAGAAGTTAAAGAGAGTGTATAGTAATTTTCACTTCGACATGCAAGTTTGCACGTTCACGCTAACTTCATCATTATACATTCTCTTTCAAAATTTCAGTTTTAAGAAAACTTCACCAATGTCACCGCGGTTCTTGGGATATATGAGAACCCCCAAACTTGCGATGTTAACCAAAGTTCTTCGACTTGTTCTTTCCACTTCTGGCGTTTAAAAAGGATAAATTTAAGTTTTCAAATGACGTAAAAATCGTAATAAAGGATGGAGTTATCTGACACAGTGTTCTCCGTAACTTTTTACCAAAAATAAAAGTCCGTCTCAGTGTCTGAAACCGTATTCCGGCTCGTCCTGCAGGTAATTTTTTCAGTCATAAAATTAATATAAACAGTAATCGAAAAATTGAAAATTTTGTTAGTAAATATCAAAACCCAACCATCGTTAAACTGAAATTTGTAATCTTCCGCAGCAGAAGTTTGTGTTTTGCGGATAACCCACAGTTCCTTCCGGCAATTTTTCCGGCAGCCAACCTAAATAGCAGTACATTTAGCGAAAGTAAATTGCAAAGGGAGAATGGTTATGCTGAAAGAACTTCCCCTCACTGCAGCCATCCGTGTGTTTAGAGTAATTTAACGAAAAAATACCTACATTGTATTTAAAAATATTGATATATTCACTGATTTTGAAAACCAAATGTCGTTTGTCCTGCACTGACGAAGAAAATTAGAATTCCTTCATTACTGACAAACTTGAAAGATTCAAGTTTGTCAACTGATACCTTTCAGCAATCCCTTCTAAGTAGGTTTATACCTAATTTTGTTATTAAAGCGTGTTAATGTTTTTTCATTTCACGCTGAGTTTTACGTGACCCATGCAGAAACACAAAATTAAGCTAAATTCCACAACACAGTTTCCTTAAATTTCTATCAGCAGCGCGATTTATGATCCACAGAAAAAATGCTATATCGGAAGGCACAATAAGCAGATTAACAGATAAATGACCATCGATTTTGATATTCAATATAATTGCAGTTTCCCTTAATAATATAGTTTAAAAAATAAGTTCTGCCATCTCAGTTGCATATTACAGTTGTTAGTGTTGAGCAATGTACCGGCGTCACTTCGCACCAAACCAACCACAAATAAAAATTCTTGGCACTCTTAAAAAGGTCAAAGCTTTTGGAAACGGATTTAAGTTGTATTTCAACAGGGTCAAGCCCACTTGAACTTGTGTTGAACTTACTGTCTGAATTAGGCTTATAAGGTTCCCCCATGCAAACAAACCGTAAAGTTTGGGGGGTTTTTTTAATATAGAGAACTACTCCATTTTAAATTTCCGACTATGCTTCTTAAAAACTCATTCAGAAATACCACTTCATTTATAATCGTATTTTGACTAGACTGGCAACAGCTCGCTCGCGAGTTCTTTTCCTTGTGATGGTTGACAAGAAAGAGGATACTCTGTAGTAAAAATTTCAATATGAACTGCCACATTTCAAACCATGTATCTGAGGTACTAATGCAAATATATATCATATGATAATATGTTAGGAGTTATATGTGAGAACACAATCATTTCTTTGTGCACGCTTGCTCCATTTTAGATCAGTTCTTAAATTTAACCAATTTATTTATTTGTTTATTTATTTATTAGTTTATAATGATTTATACGGTGTATTCGGTTTCAAATACAGTACATACGAAAGCCGGGTGATAGCAAACGTAATAACAGGCAGGCAGAAGTTCAAATACAGATATCACACCCTCTACCATACTCTTTGCGAAACCATAAACCATTATATTACTGGCCTCGCTCAATCCCCGGGAATTCAAATGACAAATTGCAAAGGAAATGGCGGCCATATTTGTGCCCCTAGCAAAAGCCATTGTATAAGGGCACAGACATCACAAGAACACCAATACCTAAAGGACACTATACTCTAAGGATCATTTCCGATTCAGAGCAACTGGTTTGGAGTGATCTCAGTTTGAAGCTCGGGTTTGAAATCACAAAACTGTTCTGTATGTTCTATTATATCAAACAGAAATATTAAAGAACATTGTAAGAAATGTTTGTGGTTCTGAAATAGCAAACAATGGGCCAGGAGCAAAACGGGTCTTGTAGATTAAAAAGGCGTCGTGCACGTTCATTTTTGGCAGCAGTTTTAATCACTTTTGAAATAAGGAAGTACTCTGTCCGAGCCAAAAATATAGCTCAGACTTAGCTTGTCGTTTTATCGCGGAGTTGTTAATTGAAACGAAAAGTACTTAACCTCCTAATCCTTTCTGAATTAGGATATTTCAAATGTGTCAAATCTTTTACACGCATAAAATTTATACTTTCCTAATAGGTTTTGCACTTTAAAAACTGTATCAGTGACGTCGTTTTTTGTTATCGCTCTTTTCCATCTGTCTGACAGTTCTCTATGTGACCGAAACAAAGCGACAAACAAAGAGCTCTTGACACAAAGAGAAAATCGGATCTAGTGAATACGTCCACATACTCGACAAGATCAACAGCGTCAACAGCGACAAACTGAAGCCAATTATTTTTTAACGAAATCTAGATTTTGTTAACCCTTGGAGCAAAACTTGATTAGTGTATGCTGACAACTACAGCCCGGCTTCGGTATAAGTATCAATGCGTAACTTTTTCCTTTCCTTTCAAGTTTTTCTCTCTTTTGATTATTTTCGTTTCAAACTTAACGTTTCAATTTTATGCTATGCGTGACTTTTTATAAACAAAATCCATTCAGGATCATAATTCTTGTGGGAAGCAGTAACTTGATAAAAACCTGGTAAGATCAGAATTTGTCAATGCATACTTTTAATTTTTATTTTAAAATAACCCTTTTCAACTGTAAGCTATAAGACATTTATAAGAACACATCTGGAAATAAATTGTCAGTACATGTTTTCTCTCTTATTTTAAAACAACTCTTTTCAACTATCGTATAAGCATTTAAGAACATTAATGTTGAAGCTAAACAACCGCTAATTTAAAAAACATTCCTCAGGCCTTTAAACTAACTGAGAGATTCTTTTTGTTAATTTGCAAAATATCCATATACTGTTACATGTATATAATAATTATATATTTATTTAGAAAACTGAGTTTTTAGAAAATCACTGAGAGGGGGGAGAGTAAGAGAGAGAGAGACAGACAGACAGACAGACAGAGAGAAACAGAGACAGCTGAGACAGAGAGAGACAGACAGAGAGAGACAGAGAGAGACAGAGACAAAGACAAAGACAAAGACAGAGACAGAGACAGAGACATAGAATGAATAAATAAATAAACTTGAATGAACAAACTTTATTTAACCACGGTAATTTACATCAGTTTACACACACACACACAAACACACACACACACACAGACAGACAGAAAAAGACTGAGACAGACAGAGAGACAGAAAGACAGAAAGATAGAGAGACAGAGACAGAGAGGAAAAGACAGAAACAGAGAGACAGAGGGACAAAGAGTGAGTGAGTGAGTGAGTGAGTGAGTGAGTGAGTGAGTGAGTGAGTGAAAGAAAATGTACACGTACAAGCTTCTCGCGATTAAACGTCTTCGTCACACTATGCACGTGCATGCTTCGTAAGTGACGCCCAGGTCAACGGAAAAAATAAACATCTTAAAACAGAAGTAGAGGGATTGTGTAAATCTGACTCGTAAATGCGCGTGCATGATATGTATACAAAGTATCCGTTTCACAATTTTCCATACTTACCGCCTGCACTACAGGCTTATGTTTCTTCAGTGATAAAAATCAAACTTGATATGAACAACACGGCTCCCATTTGCTCGTTTCAAGCTCTGTTTCAATTGGAACATGCAGTTATTTTACTATTAAAAATTAGAACTGATTTTGCAAAAGGAGATTAAAGATGACGAGTCTCCACTAATACTATCTGATTCTTATCAGTCAAAACTATAGCAAATACTGGGGATTGGAACGCCAAATCCCTGGGACTGTTCTTGGCAAGCCTCGCAGGAACTGTTAACATTGATTGCTACTGAGTTAATGGTCAGAAACTATTTTACTCAATTTGTGTATCTTTTATTTATTGTTATTGTTATCGTCATTGAAATTGTTGTTGTTATAGTTATCGTTATCATTATTATTATTATTATTATTATTATTGTTATTATTATTGTTGTTGTTGTTGTTAGTCCAAAATGTAATTATCAATCCTTGTCAATTACTCCTAAACAATTTGTGTTGGCTAAAACTATGGCTTCCCAAAATTGAATCCTCGAAATAGCGACTGCTACGATCCATAAAAAAAAACAGACAAAAACGTGCACACGACCACATGCTATCCGGAGTTTTAAGTGTGTTTTTATTGCAATTTCGTTTTAAATGTTTTTGCTTTAAATTAGAAAGTGTTAAGTGGGTCAACAGGCTGCATGTGAAAGAATCGTCTGGGGTATTAAACCTATTATAAAATCCACTTGAAGGTGCGGTTTTGTCTTCCCACGTTCTGTTCGAACATGACATCTCTTGTGCACGTTGTGTCTCAGTGCGTGGGTTCCCAAGAAGAACTCGGAAAGCTTTTAATTCCGTACAGCGGTACACAGAAGAATGCAGCACTTGTGGTTGGTGTGGGTGGCTCAGACTAACTGACCGGCCACGTAAAGTATAGAAGTAAATTAGGGCTTCGTTCTAAGCCATCCGATAAATACAGATTGGTTTGAGGTCAATTCGGTTAAAGCTAAAGCCATGTTTCTACCCAGCACGCACATTTTAGAACCAGGGTATACATTCTTTTTCGTACTTTTTTAGATCCAGCCTTTCACCTCCAATTCGCGCGCACCTTGTTCCTTTTGTTAATTTTTTTCCGAGTCTCGCTTGCGTGCGCGCGCGTGTGTACGTGTACGTGTGGTGCGTGCCTTATGTGTATGTCTTGGTAGTACGTGTGTGGTTTTACTTCCACTGCGAAGGGAAGACGGGAAAGGGATCAGAAGGTAGCATAATGAGTCAATGGTGATTTTGCACAACAGTTGAACTGGCTTTTATGTTGTATATTTGTAATAACGGTTTCTTTTTATAGTAGTACTATTATAGTGACACACTTTTCGACTAGTACACGGTGTTTGAGTGCATGAGAGATTTTGTATGATCAGCTTGGACCAAAAAAGCCTGATATGAGGCAACGTCTAGTTTTTACACCCCGCATAATGAAGCGATTGTATTTTGCGTGTTTTCTGTCAGAAACACGAGAGGGAACAGAGCGTGAGTGTGATTGGTTAAGTCCTTTTGCTTTGTGTAATTGCTGACCATGTGTTTATCTTTGTGTCTTTTTCTTTGCAATGTTCACAGC
The DNA here is from genome assembly GCA_025403585.1 of Parazoanthus swiftii. Taxonomy (NCBI): domain Eukaryota; kingdom Metazoa; phylum Cnidaria; class Anthozoa; order Zoantharia; family Parazoanthidae; genus Parazoanthus; species Parazoanthus swiftii. The sequence goes on from JAOBYE010707605.1 coordinate 7,678, forward strand.
TCAAGAACAGAAACGTTTCTATATAAACATCTGTCTTCTCAACTACGCATTCTATTTCACATTTTGTTTTGTTAATGGTTTGACCATATGCCTTACACTATCAGCATGAATATCGCACAGTTTTCATCTTGTATTTAGCGAAGAACGTAACGTTGTAGTCTTGGGAGGTTCCGCAGTGCTACACTCTTTTTTTTATTTAAGAAGTAGTAAACTTTGCTCAGGCTCAATGTTCTTATTCTTATTTTTTTTCGGCAATTTCGACCTCAAAATGTTCTTATTTAGTTTTTAACGGCTATGTTTTCCGTAGGGGGTTAATCTTGCCTAACATTTGGTAAGGTACTTTTGTAGACTGTTTCACAAGAAATGTGAAGTGCCTTTTGCAAGACAAACTATTTTTGAATGTCCTGGGTGCCGGTTATAGGAGAGCTGAGTACTGTAGAACTAATGCGGTTAAGCATTTGCATAAATTTTTGATTCAGCCTCAGTTTGTTCTTATTTTGTTTTTATTTTTCGGGTAAACTCAGCCTCAATGTTCTTATTAAGTTTGTTCTTAATAAAAAAAGAGTGTAGTAGTAACTAAATAGAACAGCAAATCGCTTTTAAAAATCAAAGTATGGAAATTTTTCACAGAATTTGATATCTGATCTACATTAATTCACGAGTCAGAACAATCTTTATCAGCATTTATAGTTAGCCTGATACCATATGCATCAATTGACAGTATCAATGATTTCGTCCTTTATAGTCATTGTAAGTTTTAACCATATATTTTTTATGTTGTCGGTCTTTTTTCTATTTTTATTTTTTCTTTGATCAGTTACATACTTAACAAATTAATGAACTTTGTAAATAAGTGGAAAATAAAGTGAATAAATAAAAAATGGACATAAAAAATCAGCATTAACTTAATTTTGGACTACAAAACAAACTTCTTTCAGCCTATAATAAAGTGGAGATTCTTCAGTTGGGACATATAGAATGATGAAAAAGAGTTATTCTTTCAGCCTATTGTTCTCTAAACAAAACCCAAACCTACGCGGTTAGAACCGTGTTTGTTTACGCAATCAAGGAACTTACGTTCAAGGTCACAATATATTGCAAACTGCGTCAGCGGAAAGGGAACTTTAACTGACTTCCTCAACCTGAGTTTCCGCGTTTAGTGTTAAATCATCACACTGCATATTTCGCTTTCCAACACACACACATCAGTGCTATTAACATTTTCTATATTTATTTGTGAGATCCTAGTGGTAAATGCACTGAAGTTTCATAATGTACACAGAATCGTGTTAAGTCGATCTCAAAGCGTGGATACTGTTCCACCGGCCGATTGCGTTGACTGCCAAACCGCTGTCACATTAAATCCGTTTACTGATCCGAATGCTGAAACCAGAATCTAACTTTGATGCCATTTTTCTTAGCTGAACCAGCAGGAAGAAGGAAGGTTTTATTGTTATTCAGTTTGACCGCATGTTTATTCTGAATGGCAAACGTTAGTTTTTTTCTCCCGATCAGTCATACATATATAACCATGTTAGGTGTTGCTGTGGTAGACCAGTAAAAGGGGGTTTTTCTGCCAAAGTTGGATGATACGAAAGTGACGTTTTTGATGAAACAGTTTCCATGATCAGTGAGTAATGAAATAACAGTCACGAAAACTTCTAAAGAAGAGAGTAAATCAGTGAAATAGGGCTACGTTCTGAGAACTTTCAAATCAAGTTCATTGCCTCAGATATTTTGATTTCATGCAAATATGAAGCGTACAAAACTGGTGAAGTGAGATAAAGTGACTGACTCAAAGCTGGTACAGCCGGTCGATTACGGAAAAGAAACACGCGGTGAGCCTAAATTTAGTCAAATAAGTTTTGGGGAGTCAGGTTAGGTGGAAAACCTATTCAACGAGCAGTTTTTGTGTTGCTGCACAAAAATTTAGCTTCTGTAAATTAAAAGTGCTGAGTCGACCGTTGTCTGTCGGTCAAGTTCAACTTCAAGCAAATTGATTGAAAGAAAGCCAGCACCGGCGACAAAGTTAATTATGCATCAGTGCGGTATGCAATATTAAGCATAGGATCGGTTGCGAATAGTCAGTTGTAGTGTATCATTTTATTCCTTGATATTTTAGACACCCTCCGAATGAGTCTAACTACAGGTAATACGTCTTGTATACCATTGCCTACTGTACAGTCGCGATCAGTGGCCCTAATTCTTCCTTATTCTGTATTCACTTTCTCAATAAATTTCAACTTATTATTCTACCATTCGGCACAAGACCCACCCAGCCACAAACCGAAAATTGTTGCTTCAGGACGTAGGTGCATGACAGGAAAGTTTTAAACGTTAATTAAAGTTTTACTCTTGCCGTTTATGAAAGCTTTGTGCAAAACCAGCTGACAAATTTAATAAAGCAGTTAATCAGGATTGGATTTGGTGTCTCCTCAGCGCGGGGAAAACGACAACTACAAGTAGGCGATATTTATTGGATCTACGTCTATAATCGACAGGTGTAGAGTTTTCCGTGTCAGATCATCACAGGGTTGAAATTCGTTCCTTCTGCTTTGCTAATCTTTGCAAAGAGACTACTACTTCTTACTTCTTTTAACACCAACACTGATACCGCAACTAATGCCAACAACAGACACTATTACGACATCGGAACCAACACTAACTTTAACATCAGTATATTAAAACACCAACATTAACAGCAACTTGAAGCCAATATGCCAACACTGTCGGCGGAGCCTCAGCAAGGAGTCAGATTATTAGGTGTGGGGGAGGGGGTGAGAGAGGGGAAACATGGCAACCTCAATTTAAGTTGTATAGAAATGTCACGAGTGTGAAATTCGCTCATCTAGTTCATAGGGGGGTTCGGGGTCAAAAAGCTCTGCTGCTGGTTTTCTAGTGAGTTGTACTCTAGACTGCTCACAGTCTCAAAAGATAGAGACTGCTCGCATTGTGGTCGTACCCACGGCTGGCATCAAGTTTTTAGAAGATTTGAGAATCATAACACAATCAAAAATTATTGCTCGAAGACTTGAGGCACAGTTCGTGTCAACTTTCGAGTTGGGGTTGACTTAACTCGTAACGATACAATTTCACAGCTCGAACGATGAGAAAAAAGATATTGTTGAGTACCGCAAAAGCTCTTTTAACCCCCCTTTCTCCATTAATCCCCTTTATTTGAGACATTCAAAAGTTGTAATGAGTTTCCCTCTCTATTCAGTTGCCAGTGAGTTGGAAGCCTTTCCTTCAAAAAAGCAGCAGTTCGAGGTTACAGGGATAAAGTGTAGTAAATTGGACCCGTGAACTCGTACACCTGCGATATGCTTCATTGATATTTAATTCACCATTTAGACTCTTCTGTATAATGAAACCCCTTCTTCTCCAGAAGGCCTGAAACTAACTAATCCCTCGGGGACCAACTCATAGGATCTGCCTTAAAAGGTATGCTATACTAAAGGCGTTTTTATCGCAATCATTCACAGTCGCTCTGAATATTACAAAACCGTGGCTATCCAACAGTTTTAGTCCCGACAGTTTTAATAAAGAAATAAATATAGGGGCCACTGAAACTGTAAACCAAATTTTGGTACTAACAACTCTATGTAATGAGTTCAACAACAACAACAACAACAACAACAACAACAACAACAACAATGGTATTTATTGGCACTTTGAAAAACATAAGTTTTTA
>JAOBYE010707616.1:0-11367 GCA_025403585.1 Parazoanthus swiftii
TTCTGGTCCACTGATTAATTATGAACCCCCCCCCCCCCCCAAAAAAAACACATTTCTTTTCCAGACTAATCATATAGAAGTTATGTTCTACCCACATATACCCATAAATAGTCAATATCCTAAGCATCACTAATGGTCAAACTTGGGCTCAAAATCGTCATCTATAACCCCAACGAGAGAAGGGATAGTAGCAAAAACACAGGTAAGCAAATTTGGGCTTGTGCCCGTAACAATTTATGCATCTGGGGTCCCCTAACTCTGCTAATAAGTAAACATGCCTACATTTTATTGGTTAGATTAACAAGGATTACAAATTTATTGCAATACACTTACTATGTAACAGAAAGGGGTGGGCTATGTCACCCTTATTCAAGACAAATTACCTTGCCAACAGGCAGGAGGTAGAGTATGGTCAGGAACAGTAGGTAGATACCATAGATTAAGCTGCACCTGAGATCAAAAAACTCCTTTGCCGAAGGAATACGAGGTCTCTTCTTCAAACCAGCCAATGTGCAACCGTTATTCTTGTTACAGTAGATGTAAAATGCCAAGATCAGAACTGGTAGACCTAAAATCATCAACGTTGCCCCCACAGGGCCACCAAACTCATACGACATTGCCGGCTTATGCTTTCTTGATTCCGTTTCTGTGGAAAGCAAGGCTTCCTTCTCCTCCACAACGAGTTTACGTGTGACAGATCCGGTCACACGAGTTGGGGTCTCCACAGCCACGGGTTCAACTTTAACGGGTTTCGGTTCAGCTGGCGGTTTGACCCTTTTTCGAGGGGAGGTTCTTGTAGCTGCTGGAGTGGGGGTTTCCGGTTTGGCCTTCGGTTCCTTTTTAGCTTCCATATTTCCTGCTTTTCTTGCTGGAGAAGATCTGGTTGGACTACGACTTCTGCTCTTGCGTCTTGCTGGTGATCGTGAACGAGATCTGCGTCTTCCAGTACCTGGACTCCTGCCGCGAGCCGGGGACGCAGATCGGGAGCGTTGCTTAAAATACTCCGGACGCTGCAAGTGCAAATCAGATCATGGTTTTCAAACTTTCAAGTGAAAATCAATTGAAAATTTCAAAACCTTATCTATTTAAAATATATTTTAATATATATATCGCTTGTTGTGAATTCTTTTTGAAATGATATGATGAATGGTGTTGAAATGTACTTCACAGCCCGGGAGGCGGAAGGTAATATGACAACACTTCACTGATCACGAGTTAATAGTACTTTCTAGTAACCATACTAACTCAGTTTCCGCCTTACAAAAGTTTCTTATAAGCACACGGGTGTTCAAGCAGATACTCACGTAAACCTCGCCGGATTTCACATCTGCTTTCATGCCATCAGAATTCGCAAACAGCACAGTGCAGATATGTTTGCTCTTTTTCTCTGCCAGTGATACCACCGTGGCTTCATAGTATTTTGAACTTCCAGGCCATTTGGCCAAAACCTTTTCACCAATATCCAAGGTCGAGGAGGGTCTCGGCATTGTGCTTTTGAAATCAACTGCAATAAAATCAAAAAAGATTATAAACCAGTTTTTGGAACACGAAGTAATTGAACATTAAAACCACGCGTTTCAACACATCGTGAATTGAAAAGAACAGCAAGGATCCATAACCGTCAAGCAACCTGAGGCGGGAATCTTGCTGATTGGTTAATCTCTTAGACTGACGATTCGTGATTGGCTAGTTGAAAAATTCAAACTTCAAGTCGAAAAACTTGGACTTAGTCTTTCTCAGACAAAACGGAAAGGAACAATGGTGGAACCTGGAACTTAGAAGGTAGTGACGTCAGTGTCAGCAATGGCGGCTGTGCGAGCGTGAACTGAAAGGTGTGCACATCCGGAAAAGAGGAAAATATCACAACAGCAAGCTTCCCTCAGTGTCTCATTCGGAAGTAGCTTTACGTGTGGGAACTGTTCACCCGAACGTCAAATTTATTGGTGATCAAAAAACTGTAGGGAGTCGTTTGGTTTCAGTGTCAACTTTTACCGTGAAACACAGAATCAGATCGGGGGCGGCGGCGAAGTTTACTTTGTTGTCGACAATAGCCGGAGCTGAGGTTTGAATTAAAGAGGAAGGTTTCAAGATTTTAATGTCTTCTACTAGAAGACCTGGGTTCGTGTGAGAAAGAACTCATAAACATCAAAAGTGAAAATGAGGTGAGTCGAAGAGAGATTGTCAGACATGTACAAGGAAAGAAATAATTATGACAACCTTTGGCTTTGTTACAGAACCCTTCCAATGTTTTACATGTATACAATATACTTTTGAAGCCTTTATACGCGAGTCTTAGTTTGGTGTTAAAGTTTGATAAGCCCAAGCTTTGTTGATAGATTTAACGATCACGCACTACAAGTTACAACCTATTTGTAAAGGTTGGTGTGATCGAAATGCGAACTTGTCATCCGACACTCTCCCGAATATTACTGTAATACATCAGAATGCTTGTTAGTTGTTGGGTTCGAGAACACGATGATCTATTCCCTGGGGCTGAAATTAAAATGCTGAAGTTCCAATTGAATTGTCTGGTTTTCAGATATAAATTTTGCCAGAGTTATTGTCTAAATCAATGCGAGAAGAAGTTTTCTGACAGGTAGCGTTAGTTCGTTTGGCGAACCTAGAAATCGCGACATTGTTGTAGAACAATTGTATACTTTTTTCGCGAGAGGAAGCAGGTTCATATTTCGCGTTTGTCGACAATTCATACACAGCTATGTTGAATGTTTATAATTTTTTTGCGAGTTCTGACCACTGCTCTGAAAACTGGTGTAATTACCCTGGGGTCTCGAAATACAAGATAATATGACTGAAACAAAATACCTGTACTTCAATGAAGAGGTTTAACGGAATGAGAGTTACATGTAAGAATTCGGAGAATAATTACATCAACGAAGTAGAGCCGGGGTTTTGATGAAAGAAAAAAAAGATGCAAGATGCTCTATTATCAGTGATCTCTTCAAGCGTAGAGTTATGTTTAGTCAAACGAAATGTTTAATTTTAGGGTATTTTACAAATTGCAGACCTAATTCTAAAGAATTTTCTTGGTTAATTGCCCCACCGACTTCGAAATATTATCGTATCGTATCGCGTATCAGGAAAATTTCGCCACAGGGATGAACAAGGAATGCAAAACCATGGTCATACATTCATTCACTTGTTTCTTTCCCACATCATTGCTCTCTGATGTGAAACTAGTGGATACTGTAATGACGTTATGCTTAATTTCGAGACGAAGGGAATGTTGTCGTACACATTTACATGCGGATGTTTTGCTTCAGTGAGCCAGTTGCTGAGGTTCACAAGAGACTCGGAGCTGGAGCAGAGTTGCTCGACATCGCAGTTAACTTCCGTATGGGAAGAAACTCCTACTCATTGTTTGTTGGCAAATTCATCGAGACATTTTAGATCTACACGCTAAGTGTTTTGGCATAGATAATATCTTTTTTGCAGATTGTCTTTTGTTATCAAAATTTTAAGGGTGTTGAATTTCATGAAATATTTTTATATTTTCGCTTTCATTTTAAAAGAATGTTGGGTTTATTCCTGTTTATCAACAGTTAATTATCTTTCCGTGTTCTGCCCATCTCCTTCTCATAAAGATCTTTTTGAGCTTTTTGTTATTGATATCATGACCTTTAAATATACATCAATGCATAGTTATAGCTTTTTATTTGAAAAAGTGTTCTCCCTGAGCTGTGAAAGAAAAATGACTTACTGATTCTTCTTTCTACAGCATCATCTACCTTAATTTCCATCAAGTTATTCTAGTTAACTGGGATATCAATATTATCACTCTTAAAGGATGCTTGAATGTCCAGTATAATTTTGGGAGTTTTAATTTGTGCACTCCACATTTTCTCATATTATATAAGAACATATTATTGTAAGTTTCTGGGGAATTGAAAAAAATCTGAATCTGAATTTATTTTTTTTATGAACAAAAAGGTTATTTATTTATTGAATTGATAAGGTTTTCACCTACACTGTTTGTTCAAAGTCCCCAAAAGGAAAAAATGATTTCAACTAGTACTCCAGTCCAAATATAGCCAATGACCATTTATGGAAAGAATGTTCTTTTATATCTTTCTTCATTGTAGTGGCCTTTCCTCAATTAATTCAATTAAAAACAACTAAATGCAGTTTCTAGATTTCCTGTTGAACATGCTTCAACTTGTCCTTTGCATTTTAGAGGAAAATCTTTAAGTTGTAAATGGATTAAATATTAACCCTAAGAGAAAGTCTGTTCAAAGTATTTACTTTACTAAAGTTTGTACAAGAGGATTAGTTTTAAAGTACCAAATATTACAATTTGCTATTTCACACTCAATATTGAAGATTTGATGGCTGTATTTTTGGGGTTGCCCATTTGTAAATTGATTTTATTGTGAGGGGGGAGGGGGAGGGGAAGGTCCAGGTTCCCCAAAGGTTTTTCTGACATCTTTTGGCATTTTAAAATTGGATGATGTCATCAGCTACAATGAAATATTAAAAAAAATATTCAAAATAAAAAGTTGAATAAAAAAAATGATCTTTTTTACAAAATACATTCAATTTTCAACTCTTTCAATTAATTTTTGGATATTTTCCTATTTGTGTCTAAACATAGATATTTTCTGTTAATTTCAAGAATATATGCTACAAATTTGCTACAAAATTTTAAAAAATCCAAGATGGCGGCTGAGATGGTGGACATGTTGTCCAATCACTGTTGCCATAGCAACAGTTGTAAGTTGATTGTTTTATGGAAAGGCATTAGGGGTTCAGTGTTATTAAATTGATTTTATGATTGGCCCTATACGTATACCAGTATGTTATTTACTGGCATGGAGATCCATAAATTTATTGTAACAAATGGTTCACATGTTTTTAAATTGGTGATTTAGGGCACAGACTGATATCACCAAGTGCTCTTAAACTGAAAACACGTTCAGTTAAATTTAACAATATTTATACACCAGACCTAAGCCAAAAATTAACATATTTTTTCAAGAAAATCTTTATGATATTTTATACCAAATTTTTTATGATGAAATTCAAAATTCTTGTTCTTATTACTTGGAAATATATGGATAGTAATAAGAATTTAGTAGTATATCATTTGGCAATTGTTGGAGTGAAAGCGTTAACATTCTTTTTTCCAAGAAAGAATGTGTATTTGCCAGTTGTGGTCTTAGCAAGGTTATAACAGGACTTGTTCACATGAAGTTTAGTTGTTGTTTATACTTTCCCTCCTGCAATAACAATGTAAATACTCACTTAACAAAACAGAAACTGTCAACTTTAAGTTCTAAATCCTTAATCTGCATTCACGTTCATAAATTTTTTAAGGGCTTTGCAAGACTTTAGTCAACTGATGATCATATTATTCTCTTGTAGTGAACACTCAATTGCCCAAGCCAAGGCTTCGGTAATGCTCTATAATAATGAGACTAAAAAATGGGAGGCCTCAGGAGGTTCACAAGGATTGTCAAAGATCCAAGTTTATCATCATCCAGTAAACAACACATACAGAATAGTTGGCAGGAAGTTAGCGGACCATGCTGTAAGTCTTTTTCCGGTTACATGTATAATACTTTAAGGGTGCTTTCCATTCAACCGACAGTACCTGTTTGAGTTTTCAGTATTTCTGCTGGTCAAATGGAATGAGTCTATTTCTAAACTGCAAGAGTCAGGTCTTGTGCTCAGGTACACAGGATTCCCATCACTGGATAAAAAATTAATGCTTTTTCTGCTGGGGCCAAGGGATCCTTCCCAGAAACTATCAAAGGAAACACAATATTTTCAAAAGAAAGGTTGTCCTAAATTTCCGGAAAATAAATGTTCTGGAGGCATAGCAACCAAACTCTGGGTCCCTTGCAAGGCTAGTCTCCAAAGCAGGGGAAGAGGTGACAGTCCACAACACCGGCATTAGCCTACAAAGAACTAAATTTTGTTTATGAAAGTTGGTGAAAAAACCCTTGCCTTATCAGCTGGCACATCCCAATATTTGTCCACACATGTGTACGGGAGTATCAGTCATCAAACAAGAGGCTATGCTGAAGCCAGACATGAGCCCTGGTAGTAAGGTATACTTGGTAGTTTTGAAGTAGATTGAAGCAGAGAATAGTTTGATCTCACTCATTTACTATAGTTGGGAAGGAAATCTGACAATGCTCCAAGAAATTGCAGGAAGAAGGCTAGTAGCTGTTTACTTATTATATCATGAACACATGCAGTTGCGCTTGTGATTTCAATTTGTTTCAGTGTCTATGCTGAGTATTGGCTTGCAAAATCAATACACACACAATCTGCATAGCAGTTTTAAATCTGATTAAAATGCTTAATCACAAGTCATGAAAATGTGTCTCCCCACCCCTAAATGAAGCATTAATATATATATATAATTTACTTGAATGGAAGATTCGTTTTTTGTTCCAGGTTGTTATAAACTGTGCCCTTGCTCGTGGTCTGAAATATAACCAGGCAACTCCCACATTCCATCAATGGAGGGATCAGCGCCAAGTCTATGGCCTTAATTTTAGTTCGAGAGAAGATGCTGAACTTTTTGCAAAAGCTGTTAAAAATTCATTGGAAACACTTGCATCAAGTAAGTATTTGAAAGAGTTTCTATAAAGAATACATAGTTTACTTGTAGAACCCTTTGGAAATAAAAGTTATACCATCTGGATTGGGAATTGATCAGAGTTTCGGCGAACTTCAACATTTCTCAGGCTATGTATGAAATGCATCAAAGGGAATTGGAAAAAAGTTTTTGTATACCTTTGAAAAAGATGCACTTACTGTAATACCTAAAGCTTTTTCAGGTTGAAAACACTAAAGAGATACAGTATGGTGTTGTTTAGGGCCCAGTATATAAAATTAATGCCAAAAAGTGTGACACAACTTCAGATTTGTGGAAAGCCAAGAAACGTCAAGTTGGAACTCAGTATATAGAAACATTCTTTCCTTCCAAAGGAAAAAAATGAGATATCCTGAGCACGGGAGTCGTCTGATTAATTTATAAGCCTGGTAGTTATGGGTTTTGACAACATTTTGTTAAGACACAGTCACTTTTATCAATTCAATAGTAGTACAGCAATCCTCGGCACCACCGCAACAGCAGCAACAGATGTACAGGGGACCACCACAACAAAACTATAAATCACATTATCAACAACATAATGAGGTCATCAGTAATGGACAGGATAACGAGCATGAGGAACCTGCATATTCACAAATAAGGCAGACGAGACCTTCGCAGCCTGAATATGAACCTCAAGATCAGTACCAGAGGTCACATAGCTCGGCCAGCAATCAAGACAGAGCCGCTCGTCCTTATTATGACATGCATGGCGATACTGAGAGTGAAAGTGGCAGTGTAAGTAAACAAGCTAGTTAATAACCTTTTACTTTCTGTCAAGAGTTGAAATTTAAGCAGTTTCACACTTGAATTACTTCATTGCAAAAATCACAGAGCTTTGCAGTTTACTTTTGGTTTCCCAACAAGTTATGGGTCTGCTTCCTGAATTATTTAGAGCATCCATGGCTAAAAAGCACCCTTCTCACAAAGTCGTGTATTTTAGAAGAAAAACTCCCTTTGGGCACAATCACAGTTTTCCAAGCCCCACTTTCCAGAATTTTGAATTCCACCCCTCCCTTTCAAAACCTCTAGATGTGTCCTTGCAACATGCTGAAACATGGCCAGTTTTTCCTTCTTTTCTACTTACAAAACTAATTTTTTCAGTTGGCTGGCATTGCCAACTGAAAATAAGAAATTTGAAACAAGAAAGGGTGTCTGCTACAGTGTATGTATTCATCCTGGAGATATTGTGCAAAACAATTAAAGATGTGACTGCCCATTACTAACTACATGTATAAAATTTGCTTTTTCCAAGGGAGGCCTTGGTCAAGTTTTATGAAAGAGACCAAAAACCCCACAAGATATAATACATATGTAAATTTTTTGCTTCAAAACTTATTTAGCATAAGAATGTGTAGAAGTCAGGAGTGAACCAGGATACTGCCATAAAAATATTTCCACATGCCCAGTAAAGTTGTGCATTGTAAATATTGAATGTAACTCAAGCCCCTGGCTTTCTGTCAGTATTGTCTTCAAGGTTTCTGAATTAAGTAATTGTAACTATTTATTTATTTATTTTTTAAAATATGTTTTAATTTCTACTTGCAGGCAAGTCAGATTTCTATATCTTCGGTATCATCAACTGGTCCCATGCCTCCATCACACAGTAAGTGAACTAGTTTTTCCACTTTGTGACAAGATATAATGAAGATATGATGTACATTTGTATGAATGTATGTATGTATGCAGTGTTTTAGCTAACTAAAAGAAATGACAGGATACCCTAATTTACATATTGATCATTAAATAAATATGCATGAGCTAGCAATATTACCGAAATTTATCAATAATTTTTTTAAATACCATATTTACCTGTTTGATGTGCATTATGAATTAGAGCTGCCCATTATACATAGCAAGTAATAAGCACAACAACACAAAAAATACAAGGTCAAACAACTCCCAATATTATAAAATGAGAAGAAAAACTCAAGCCAAAATGTTTGCCTAGCTTCATACATCATTTCAGTCCACATCCATCTTTTATTAAACTAGAGCTTCGCAGGTTTACAGGTTTATCGGTTTTTGTTCACTGGTTCAAAAGTCAGGATATTCTTGGTTTTTATAAAAGTTTCCTTGGCTAGAAATTGATAAGAATGATTCTCACATGTATATTTGAAAAACTTTGCAAACTGAATCTTGTTACAGGTCATGTGCCACCGGCACAGCCTGCCCCTCCTGTGGCGCCAGCTCCACCACCAGCACCTGCTGCCCCTCCTGTTCCACCAGCACCCCCAGTGGGTGGTGGTCCACCAGCACCCCCTGGGGGCCCACCGGCACCCCCAGGTGGTGGGGGTCCACCAGCACCCCCACCACCTCCCCCAGGTCCACCGATTGGAGGAGGGGGAGGAGGAGGTTCATTGGCTGACCAGATTGCAGCAGCAAAACTAAAGAAAGCTAAGGTGAGTTTGCTGCCACTTGTTTTCAGCTGTGATTATTGAGTTTTTCTTGTGAACTTAGCTTCGACGTCATTTACAAGGGCAGTTTACTACTCCACTACATTTCTTTTGGAAACCAAGACCAGGGTTGTTCTCAAAGCTTGATCATTAATTTATAATGATTTAGCTAGCATTGTTAGCTTCAAACAGAAAAAAGGGCTGGTACAGACTCCAACAAGGTTTGTAGTATTTTTGAGAAATTTTGCAACCAAAAAAATAATAGAAAATGGTGATTTAGAACTAATACATACACTGTGTGCCTCAAGAAATCAGTTTAGGAGGCAGTGAGCCACAAGAAGGCTATATATTTTATATACGAATGTAGCAAAGTTTTCAAGTTACACATGCTCAAACTACTGTTTTAGTAGTTTTAACAAAACCCAAATATTTATAATGTTGTGCATCATAAAATTAAACTGAGTTCTTTAACTACCAGAACAGAATTTGCTACTGATGAGAGTTTTAATCCAATGTACAGTTGGCTCTGCAAAATGTTGTCATTTTTCTGCAATTAAAAATAATAGTTAGTAGAAATTTTGTTTTGCTTTGGACGGGACATAATTTATGGATTGGGATATCAACACTAGAGAAAGTAAATTGCCTGGTATTCACTATTATTATATGGCTGACTGTTTTGGCTTGATGTGATTGGTCAGTTCAGGTCCATAAGTACCCGTTCAGACCTCTAGTTCTGGAGTGGTTGTCTTAAACAGCCTCACTTGCTTCGAATAATCAACAAAGCCATATAATAAACATCTTATTAGCTTTGTTTGCTTGGTCTGTACGGCAAATTGTGGATCCTCGTTTTTTCCTTCTTTGTTTTTATGGCCTGTGTGCTTTGTGCTTGGGCCGTAAAGGGAAGGAATAAAACTCAGTCCACAACTTGCCGCACAGACCTCGCACTCGGCTAATAAGAGGTATGTATGGCAAGTTTTAGAGAAAGAGAGTGTGCAAAAAATGCGTAAACTTTTGAAATAAGTATTTTATTTATTTCCTTGTATGAGGTGGCTCATAAAAGAAATTATGTTTCCAGGCTGTGAACGAGGCAGAGCCAAGAACTGAACGATCAGGATCCACTTCCCGGTCTGCTGTGGGGTCATTTGGTAAAGGTGACGTAATGGCTGAGATGGCTAGAAAACTAGCCGCAAGGTACCTGTATGCCCCAGGGTTATTTTAAAATGAGAAATCTGCATTTTACCTTTTAGAAATCCTTGGTTCAAATAAAGTGCTACTAGTAGTCACTTTCAACTTTGTAGTTCTCAAGTGTTATGAAAATTGCCAACTTTGGAATTTTTTTAAAAAAAGCTGACACCAAACACCTAGAACTGCATTGAAGAGGAGGAGCCTGGAGAAGGAATATGTTTTATACTCTAGTTTTTCAAAGACTGGTTCAAAAGACATGGAACAAGTAACACTGGTCATTATTTTTTAATACCTTGAGAAAAGGAACAACTACACTGTATCACTGTGTCAAAATGCTAAACTGCAAGAGTTGATACTCTAGCTAAAATGATGCTCTGAAATAATACTACATGCCAGAAATGTTTTTGTTATTTCTTCAAAGATATGCTACTCTAACAATAGCTGCATTTTCACTTGCAGGCGAGCCAAGGAAGATGCTGATACAAGCAATGTGGTGAGTAGTTTGTAAAACTAGGTATATTAGTTTGAATGCTTGCATTACACTGGAGATGTTCTTATCTAGTTTTGTAAGCATCCTTAAGGTACCACACCTAAAAAGCATTTTTTCTCTTAATCAAAACTTTTGATTATCAGTGTGGTAGTCTGAACAGACAGCTAGTAGTAGGTGACTTTGTCGACAGAGCTGATGCCAGGCAATTTAGTTTGGCTGTGTTTCTTGAGTTTGAATTTCCTGTGTACCACCATTTTGACACGTGACATAATAAAATGGTTGTGGTTACAGTATTGTATGCAGTTGCCATAACTGACTAAAAAGCATGTTTAGTTAACAGTGCTTCAGGGCCCGGTTGTTCACAGCCAGATTAGTGCTAATTCTGGGTCAACTCTACAGGTTTTTATTAAGAGTTAATCCAGGATTAGTACTAATTGAGCTTTAAACAACTGGGCCCAGATTAGGAATACCTACTATCATATTGATTATTAAAAGCACACAATTCTTAGTTCATTACCATCATTATTATTATCTTTGTCTTTATTATAGTTATAATATCATAGGTGACAAATTACTCCTTAATTTTGGCGCGAATTATCAGCGTTAATTTATAATTTCACATGTGAAATTACAGTGTAAAAAATCCACCGGCGATTTTGAGCGTAATTTGTCAC
>JAOBYE010707627.1:0-11366 GCA_025403585.1 Parazoanthus swiftii
TGGATGGATGGATGGATGGATGGATGGATGGATGGATGGATGGATGGATGGATGGATGGATGGATGGATGGATGGTTAAAAAAATAAATGCCGTAGTACTACCCGTTTAATAACCCCATAACTGACGTGAAAGTCTCTCACCACTAGGTCGAGAGTATGCTGGCCAAATACGAGTGGATAGCAAGCGAGAAGCAGTTTTTCGGCCAGGCTAACACAGCCTACGACTTTGGTGGCAACGACATGAAGGATGTGGGCAGAAGATTGACCAAGCTGCAGGACACAAAGGATAAACTGGGCAAGAACGTCAACACGCGGGCGATGAACATGATGGCAAAGGCCGAGGAGAAGGTCAGACCACCTACACAGCCTCCCTATTACTCGAAATTTTAAAGGAAGCATGAGAAGGTTCGAGTGTTGGGAGCTCGAGTAATTGAGAGTTCCAGTTATCGAGAGTCAGCCGAACACAGAAACTTCACGGTTCCTTAAAACTTCTTATTTATAATTTTTGATTTTGAAGGCTTTGGAAAGGTCTTAAAGTGACAAAGTTGTTCGTTCAAGTAAATATCTCTTCTAGACACGTGGTGCTTTTGCTGATCATATTTAAAAGTTTTATGGCTTTCTAACAGAATGCTGCTTTTCTCTATAGTACAACGATTTGATGAAGAAGAAGCGCATTGTTACAAATGACAAGTCTAAAATTGCTGCAATCATCAAGGAACTGGACGAGAAAAAGAATGAAGCACTGAAAAACGCCTGGCAGAAAGTGAACAAAGTAAGTCTTCTCGGTACCCGGTTGTCCGAAGTGGTTTAGTTGAGCGAAACTTTAAATGAAACTGCTTTACCTAGAGTAGTTTTGAAACACGTCAAGGAAATTCGTCCACATAATCTCGCATTAATGTCGAAATTGACCTATTAGGAAGTACACCCAATCTTGGGTTAATAAGGTTGTATCCTTGGGTAAATGTATTGCCGTATCGAAACTCTTCCCAGCTCTAAGCACTGGGGCGACAGTACGTGGGAGATAACGTCTCCATACTCCATTTGGTTCCGTCGATTGGCTGGGAATGGGGGGAGGGGTGGGTAGGGGATATTGTTAAACGTATATATAAGAATTGTCATGGACATAAGCTGTGAAGTATGAGCGCTATAAAAATTAAGTATCCTGTTTAATATTATCATCGCCATTATCAGTACTATTATTATTACTGTTATTATTGTTTGTTGCTAAATGTTATCTTTGTTACTATTATTATTACTGTTTTTGTTGTTTAATGTTAATTTTGTAATTATTATTATTATTATTATTATTATTATACTATGTAATGTCGTGGAACTCGGTTTCAGAAATACTATTTTTAATAAAAAACTTAATCTTTTTGAATACTCCTCCACAGCTCGTGGTTCAGTTACTCTAGTTTATTTTTTAATAATGTTTCAGTTCACACTTAAAGCAAAGTAGATATCCGAGGAAAGAAGATCAGACGTTTGTTTCTGTTGCAGGATTTTGGGTCCATCTTCTCGACCCTGCTGCCAGGGGCAACGGCCAAGCTAGCCCCTCCAGAGGGACAGACGGTGCTGGACGGTCTTGAGGTGAAGGTGGGGTTCGGCAGTGTGTGGAAGGAGAGCCTAAGCGAGCTAAGCGGAGGGCAAAGGTTAGTCTTGTAACATGGGCAAGGGTTCGTACATAGTTTAGAAAACTGGAAAAAGTCTGGAAATCCAAAAAGGTCTGGGAAAAGTCTGGAAATCCAAAAATGTCTGGAAAGTCTGGGAAAAGTCTGGAAATCCAAAAATGTCTGGAAAGTCTGAAAAAAGTCTGGAAATCCAAACGTGTCTGGAAAGTCTGAGAAAAAGTCTGGAAATCCAAAAGTGTCTGGAAAGTCTGGGAAAAGTCTGGAAATCCAAAAATGTCTGGAAAGTCTGAAAAAAGTCTGGAAATCCAAACGTGTCTGGAAAGTCTGAGAAAAAGTCTGGAAATCCAAAAGTGTCTGGAAAGTCTGGGAAAAGTCTGGAAATCCAAAAATGTCTGGAAAGTCTGGGAAAGGTCTGGAAATCCAAAAATGTTTGGAAAGTCTGGTAAAAGTCTGGAAATCCAAAAATGTTTGGAAAGTCTGGGAAAAGTCTGGAAATCCAAAAATGTCTGGAAAGTCTGGGAAAAGTCTGGAAATCCAAAAATGTTTGGAAAGTCTGGTAAAAGTCTGGAAATCCCAAAGTGTCTGGAAAGTCTGGGAAAGGTCTGGAAATCCAAAAATGTCTGGAATCTGGGAAAAGTCTGGACTTTCTAGACTAACTACTCTGCAACAGAAATAACGCCTAAATTTTTCATAATTATTTTTGAGGAAAAAAATGCTAAATGCTCCAAAATGATGTAAAGCATCGGAAGACTATAAAATTCTAAAATCATGGTCCTTGCGTGAAATTGCAACAGTCTGTAATACTTTTATCTAAAACAATTATTAAATTTTGAGTCTAGAAAATCCGGTTTTGTTTCTGAAGCAATTTTTCCCCTCTTCAATCTCGCAGATCCCTTGACGTAAGTGAGTTGGCTTTACTCCAGTTTTGCTACTAAAGCAAATTATCCCCTTTTCTCACAGATCCCTCGAACTAAGTGAGTTTGCTTTGCTCCAGTATTGCTGCTAAAGCAAACTATCCTCTTTTCTCACAGATCCCTGGTGGCACTGTCGTTAATTCTTTCCATGCTGCTATTTAAACCTGCCCCCCTGTACATCCTGGACGAGGTGGACGCCGCCCTTGACCTGTCCCACACGCAGAACATCGGCCAAATGCTGCGCACGCACTTCAAGCACTCACAGTTCATCGTGGTCTCCCTCAAAGATGGAATGTTCAATAACGCAAACGTTCTCTTCAAGACGAAATTTGTCGATGGTGTATCCACCGTCACGCGTTACGCGCAGAACCAGGCGTCGCGTGACACCGCTAATATTGCGTTAGGGGGCGGCGGCAAGAGTACAGTGAAGAAGGCTCAGGACAGATCAAAGAGAGCCCGGGTTGAAGCTACTCCGCAGCCACTCTTGTCAAAATGATTTGATTTTGGCGGTAAAACAACTAATTCGCCAAATACTGTACAGTTGTGAAGAGTTTGCACGCGTGGCTATGTAATGGCGATGATCGTGTAAGCGCGACGAACTTTACTTTTCATTTGTCACTCTCGTAACAGTGAGTGATTTGGCAGGAAAACGGTCGACTCGCCGACAGTTGTTCATTTGTGACGTGCTTAAACATGCGACTGTGTAAGCGCGACGTAGTGGTCACAATGCTTGATCTTGGCGGGAAATTGATCGATTCGCTAAATATTGTACAGTTGTGAAGAGTTTGAACATACGATTGTGTAAGCAAAATCTACTAAACACTTCTTTTGTCGCTCGCCAAAATGTTTAATTTTGAGATGAAATGATCGATTCGTCAAATGTATTAAACATATGATTGTCTAAGTCCGACGTACAAAACCTTTTTCGTGTCGCTGTCGTCAAAATGACTGGTTTTGAAGGAAAACGATAGATTCACCAATATTGTACAGATATGAGGCATCTCCTAACGTATACTCTTGTCAGCAGGTGTGATGTAATGAACTTTTCGTACTATTTCAAATCGTTTCAACGCTTCTGTGAAAAAAACATTTTGGCGGATAAACGATTGACTTTCAAAATATTGTACAGTTTTGATGTGATCAAACATATATAAGTGTAAGCTTGATGCGATAAACTTTTCATATTTCACATCGTTTCAACACTGCAGCCAACTTTATCAAAAAGGTTTGGTTATCGCCGGAAACGATTGCGCCGCCAAATATTGTACAGTCGTGAGGTGTTGAGAAGTATGCTCTATCATCTGTTCATAAGCGTTCTGTTGTCGTTTTTCTCAGATTTTTGCTTTTATGTATGTGATAGAAATGTAACTGCGATGTAATAAACTTCATATTTCAAACCGTTTCAGATTTGTGGATTAATACCATGTAGAATGACTTCTGAACCCAGTTATTTGACTTTATTCTTTACCCTGTACCTTTATTTTATACTTTTAGTTTTACATCATTTTTTGCAGAGTATGCGCCCAGCTAAATACCAACAATTTCAGTTCCTTGAACCGTCTGGAACAAGGAAGTGCTTCACTTGCTGCACACTGCGCATGTCAGCTCTCTGCCGTTAACATAGGGCGCACACGGGAGGGCGCCACAGACACCTTCAACGATATACAACAGGGCCCCGTTGAGATTGGCGTGAGTACCAGGTACATACTCTGCATCTTGGTCCACACAGATGTAGGGGCTCGAACGCGCGTGTTTATGGTGCTCGGTCATGAGGTAGCCCCAGTACTCCCGGGTCCATCCTGACGGACAGTCGTTTCTGGCGGGGTACATGAGCTGTGAACCACGTGACGGCACGTAACAGACTACACACGGGGCCTCGTGGTTGTGAAGGTTTCTTTTGAATGGGTTGAGACCGTATATTTCGTATTCCGTGCCATAGACATAGGCATTGCTTTGGAAACCGTTCCAATACTTCATGTACCTGGGAACGTTCGGGAGACAAAGGTAGCTTGAACCGCCTCCTGAGTGAGAGTAGCGACCTCCACCAATTCTCCCTGTTGATCAATAAACAAATCAATGACTCGTGGTTTTGTCAGAGCAGGTATCAGGTGAAATTCCGTGAAACTACAACCAGGATAGGTTCTTTCCCTTTGCTGAGCAAGTTACAGCGCATGGCAAAGCCGAAAATAGCAGGCGCCGTCCGAAACATCAACTGCTTCTCATATCGACTCCAATTACAAAAGCGTTCCTTAGTCAATAAAAATGAAAACAAAACCCACTGCGGGAAAAGTAACCTTATTTTAACCTTAACTATAAATAGCTGTTCATGACTCGCAACACTTGCTTAAAACTGATCCTTCAAAAGTGCTGCGGAGACAGATTTTCCGTTTCAGATAATATCTTTTTTACCCGGGGCTGCTTCACACCTTGGTCATGGAGATTCTTTATGGCGATCTGTGATTGGCTCAATGGTAACGAATAACAGCGTATATAAATGCTCGAGTATGCAGACTAGTTTCTCTGAATGAGAGACCCTGCAGCGAGGGAAAACAATAGTCTGCATGGAGGTTAGCTTTCCTGTAGGAAAAAGCGTTTTGCTGAACATGTTCTGAAGGTAATTTTTAAATCCTTGGTTTTTGTTATTTTGTGTGAAACACAACATCTCTTAAGGTCTATCTTAAACTGGTGTCACTTCTTGAGGAGATGAAAGATATTTTTGGATAATCTGTGATGTTCATCGAAAAATTTTTAAGCCGTGCCGGTTTTATTTGATTTTTAATGTATGCGACTTGTTAGGTTTGAAAAAATAGGTAGTTAAAAGACAGAAGAACTAAATAAACTTTTGCCATGGTAACTAAAGTTCAATTGTCTGATCTTGTTTGTCTGCATATATCACAACATGTTTTTTGGTAAAGATTTGTTGTCAAAGAAGTGGAATAGGTCCTTTGCAGCTAGAGGTCACATGGTACAAAACATGCTTAACTGGAACGCAAAAGAACGTGCAAGACTCCAAGACGAAACACAATTAACTCGAAAAGTTTGATCTTTCTTTGTTGTACATTTTCCAGTGGAGTCTTGCACATTCTTTTGCGTTCCAGTATGGCGTATTTTTTACCGGCATGTGATCTTCGGCTGCAAAGGGTCTATTTAGTTTAATTGTTCCAGTTGTAGTGGACTGCCGTCGGATTCAATGGTACTTGACAATATGTTTTGCAATAAAAGGTGGTCATATATTTCACATGAAGAATAGTACCTTTGTACAACAGCTGGGCGTGACCCGGACACGTGGTCCGTCCCCATCGTACGTACTGCACCCCGCCTCCTGACTGCGAGCCTCGTTCTCCTTTGGGTCCACGTGGCCCTGCAGGAGCAGCTTCTCCCTTGGGACCTGGCTCGCATGAGAGAACAATGGAAAAATATGAAATACTAGAGTTTGTAAATGAGGGCTCTATTTGGGGGTGACTGCATCCCATTATACAATCTACTTATTAAAAATTCCTACTATAAAAGCCTCAAAAGGAGCATATTACTGATTTGGTAGCGTTCAGTTGCTGAAAATGTTGTTGCAAAATGGCCTGAGAGGCATTCGAAGAGCATTGCCAGCGATGAGAACAAACTCGAGCAGTCAGGTTTTAAGATGAGCCGCAATATTCTGCCCGTAAAACCAACAAGCGTAGTGACTTACGCTATCTTCCAAAGTCAAGTTTTGAACTAAATAAGTCCATTATTTAACAAACTATGAAGCAGTTAACACGCGCTAAAAATTTAAGCTTGATATGACAAACAAACTTGGAAAATTAAGTGCTGAAAAACTTTTGAATTTAAAGAGAATTCCACGGGTTAAAGAGAATTCCACGACTGCCGTCGGTAACTTTTGGCAGCTGATACCCTCTGTAGCTTGTGTCGTTTTCAATGACGTTACTCAAAATAAGACAAAAAATATTTGGAAAGCACTAGCTGTGCTATGCGTTTCTTGAAACTGGTGCTGTCAGTGACGCGAAATGAAAACAATGATATACTGAAGTACTCCAACCACAAAAGTTACCACAACAAAAGTGGACAGCGAACTCTGGCCAGACTGAATCCACTCAATCACTGGCTTACCTTTTAACATGGGCAAGAGCCAATAATGACTCCTTAAGCTTAAGGCTTTGTTTACTCTGCAAAAACAAATTATAAAACCATTCTTAAAATAAGTTCAAACGTAACAAAGTTTACATGTCACCAAGTCGGTTAAACAGCATGTGAAATCTATCATTACAGGCCCGTAGGCAGGACTTTTGTTGGGGAGGTGCAAATTTCGTAAACTCGAACTCTTAACTGAGCCAAATTTTGGGACAAAACTTGCTTGTGGACGGTTCTTTTTTTGTCGTTTCAATTTCGGCTAGCATCAACTGATACGATTAACTTATTCGTGCTTCTTCATCGTCTTATTAAACCTCTAAATGCAGACCTTTTGGGGTCCGTAGGGGGGGGGGGGGTTGCGTACGCACCCCGCGCACTCCCCTCCTGCCTATGGGCCTGCATTATCTGTCCGATTACGTTTCGTGCTTTAGTTATAGCGCGAAAATGTCCGTTACTCGTTTTCTAGTCGAGAGTTAAATTTTAGTAAAATAGTTCGCGTTCGGCAGAAGCCAATTCACTACACCAGCATGCACCTAGTTGAATACAATTGCAAGCGATCGGTTTGGGGACAAAAACCAAATGACACACTTCACAGTTCTCCGCAAATGCAAGTCAAGTGTTACTGCTAAATTAGCGAGATGTTTTTATCAAGAACTGAAAAACACCTAATCCGACTCGGATACGCGTGAAACAAATTTACATGATTATACCGCCTGTCACATCCTCCATGCACTAAAATAAGTTCACTGTTTTATATTTGTATTTGAATTTCAAAATCGTTGGCAATGACGCCATGAAGACGTCGAAACACTGTTTTTCTTCATTTTTATCGCTGACATTTCTTTCAAAGGCTTAAATATTCCTTCCAAAAATGTCCATTATGATGATTCCCCAAACGCGCAAAAGACGTAATAGAAAGTACTAGATTCTTAGGCAAGTGAAAAGGGGGAAACGATTTTTCGTACTTTAAAGTTTGCATTGAAAATTTAGAAGTGTACTAGACTAGAGACAATCTGTTCTAGATACACAGCCTCGAATCCGGTAATAAGAAATACTATAGCTATAAGGTTTTTTAGCTTTTTTTTGCACATATAATATAGTACAATAGACATAAACCATAATGTATTGCAGGCAGTTACCTGATCTCCAAAGTCTTTACTCGGTGAAAAACCCCATTAAGAGTCAGAGGAGCATTTCGTTTGGTTCTGAGCAACACGGTAGAACTGTTAGACTTTTGCGATTCACGGGATCGACCTTCAAACAACTCGAGTTTGCTCTCCAAATTGCTGAAGCGCTGGTTCACTTGTACCAAGATGTTCTCTGTTTGAGTCTTCATTTGCTTGTTGGTGTAGAACATCGAAAATAAACAGCTGGCAGCACAAATCGCAAACACAAGTGAAATGAGGCATATGGACTTCGAACATGAAGTGGATGAATAGGTTTTTTTCCATGGTTTTTGTTTTGTTCAAAACACGACTGTACTCTCGAAAAAGACGACCACAGCTTATGCCAAATCACCAAAAGCGCGAGGTTGTTTCCTTGATGTATTGCTTTGCGATGGCTATTTTTACTTTCCAAATATGCAAGAACTTTCGTGTTTGCTTCAGCAGAGGGAAACACTTCCGTGTGTTTACATTGTAACGAACCCCCTCACAACTCCCTTATTAAATGACGGGTCAAGCATGCCTTCACTATAAAATTTCTTTTTCGCTCTTAATACTCGGATTATTTCAAGCATAACCAACTCACAATTCAAACAGGTTTTATACCAATGCTTATCAATGTCAATAGAATACAGTGCAGGACAATAATTTATTTGCGTGCTATACACTTAGCTGCTAGGTATAAACCAAGGCCTTATAACACAAAATAAAAAAATGCTAAAAATATTCTAAAAGTCAAAATTTTCTGATAATTGCGAAGATCAACCTAAGGGAGCTTCTATAATAGTCATGACACAACAAGTAATAGTCTTTTTAAGATGCCTCATGAATTGAATTCGAGCAACTGACTGAAACCCGGACAGTGAAAGTACTTTCAACTCTTCCCCATTGATAATTTAGTGTTTTCTTTCCACTGCATATAGCAAACTGCGAAGCTATGGCCACAGGTTGATTTAATAGCTGAGCAATAGTCTTTGTTAATCATAATACTGTTTTAAGACGATTGTCTTTCTCATTCAGTCTTTTCCCCAATTTTTTAAACATAAAGAAGTCATTTCGACAGTTTCTCATACGCAATCAATTCATAGCACGTATATCTCTCACGGAAACAAATTAAAAGTATAACAATTTCATAATATTGTCACGTGCCTTGCAGTCCGACATTTTCTGCTTTTAGAAGGAGTTAATAACAATAAACCATAACTTTAGTATTCGCTCCACTCGTGTGCCGAACCCAGCTGTTAAGATAAGTACGGCAGAAGAGTGGCGTTTGGACCCGTTTGGTTCGGAAACAACGTTTATAGTTTGGCAGGGTCTATCGCATTATGCGTCGACGCAGACGACGGCTGGTTCAGGCGGCGTACTTGTCATGTACCGAACCTAACACATTAATCAAGATTATTTATAATCTTCCCAATAATACTTTGTAGTAATAAAGTAATACTCTGTTCGATTCGACCCAGGTACGATGTATGAATCAGTCGTCGCTACAAAGTCTAACTTTTTTGAATTAGGTTCGGCACATGAGTGGACCGGCATTTGGATCGAACCTAAGCTCGCGGACACTTAATTGCGCGGAAATGTAAAAGGAATAATCAAGGTGAATTGGATAGAAAAATCGTTGCAAATGGGACTGAATTTTGCGAAACTCTCAAAAATGGAAATCCGTATCAATATATAAGTAGTTTCATAGTTGGTGCTAAAATCTTTAAATTTTACACAGTAGCCACATTGTGCACTGATATATTGAACAGAACCATAACTGGACAAAAATTAAAACAGATTAATCAATGTGTTCATTTTTCGCTATAAAACATTAGCAAAACCTTATACTATCCAGGAAAATATTTCTCTTTACACGGTTTACATTCTCGGAAACCCAGGGAATCGGAAGGAGAAGACGAAAAGAGATCCCCCCCTGTGTCCTCAGTTGCTTTTGCTCTCCCGACGCCCTGGGTTTTCCGACGACGCAAGATATAGGACTTAACTCATCTCAGATCAATCTTCAGAAACCCTCAGACCTTCAGGTCCAGAAGCACGCAGAAGACACACTGACATGTCACTTGACCTTGTGAATTGTTAAGAAAGCTAAAAAAGGGTTTTCTACAGAGGGAATTAAATTTCGCGTCGTTAATTTTATGAGGTAACATTTTTTACGTAAATTTGTTTAAAATGCAAAAATGTGACTCAAACGTTTGTACGAATATGGGATTTCATTTTAAAATAGTTTTGATATAATCGTAGCCAGCATGTACAGCTGCAACTCTGATAAACTTTACGAAGCAATTAAACTAAACCTAAAGAATACATTTTCTAAACGTATACCCAGCCTTAGCATTTGCTTAGCATGTTCTTAAAATTTGGGGTTTTGTCAGGCTCAAAGTTCTTAGAAAAATGTATTTATAGCATAAAAAGAGTGTAGCTGTTTTCGTGCTCATATTTTGAACTATTCTGATGCTACTACCACTTCAGCAGGTATGGACCACGTTCATGATACGCCCGAGCAACCATGAACAAAATCTTTGAGTCAAGCCAAGAAAGGCCGAAGTGCAGCAAATTTATTAAAACTTGGAATATGACTTTTTTCCATTGCCACTGGGGCAAATTGTGAAAGTGGTCTGCTGCAGACGGACTTTTTAAGGGTCACAGTGGGCGGGGCAGCGCAAAAACAATAGATTCAGTTATGTTCAAGATTCTATTGAAGACTGGCTTTCGTTAAGCCGTGGCTAAGCCAATTGACCCTGATTACTATTGCTATTTTTATTGTTTTTGCTCTTGCTCTTGCTATTGCTACAACTACTATTGCTATTGCTGTTGCTTTTACCTTTATTACTATTACTATTTCTATTACTATTGCTATTACTATTACCATTACCATTACCATTACCATTACTACTACTACTACTACTACTACTACTATTACTACTACTACTACTATTACTATTACTATTGCTATTGCTATTGCTATTACTTTAATTATTGATATCACTATTGCTGGTTGTTGTTGCTATCAACTTTTATTATTGTACTATTTCTGTTTCTATTACCAATGTTGAAGTTAATATCGCTGTTGCTACTGATTAGTTTCGTCTTTACTATTACTAGTACTATTACTATAACTATTGCTATTACTAGTGCTGTTGCGTCGCTGTTCATTTCACCATTGCTATTGCACTGTCTGGTCCCTCCCTCCCTCCCTCCTTTCTTGACCAGAAGTCCTCCCCCAAAGGAACATTAATAACACCTTTAATGTTTTAACCTTTCATTCAGTTTTCTGTCTGCGATATAGGCTCTACGTTTAACAAACCCGAAATATCAATTTCTATTTGATATTTGAGTGTAGAAATGAAAAACACTTTCTATAGTTGGCCGCTGGGTGAAATAATAATTTCTTTAGTTTCTTCAGGCAATTTTGGCTGCAAACGTTATTTGCTTTTCATTTAACATTTTCTGGTTCTTTTATTGCTGGTTTTCACTCAATCCCTGGGGATTCAAATGACAAAAGGTATGGCGGCCATGTTTGTGCCCCTAAC
>JAOBYE010707638.1:0-11361 GCA_025403585.1 Parazoanthus swiftii
TTGGTGTTAACGTAAATCGAAACGACTAAAAAAAACGGCCTTAAGTGTGCTTGTCCCATGAATTTGGCTTTTTAAGAATCCTGGCTACGGGCCTGGATATAACACTCGACTTGCTTCAGAAACTACATATACTCTGCCTCTCATCCTGGAAATTCCTGGAATTGGCAAAAGAAATTTCCAGGCCCTGAAAAGTCCTTGAATTTGGGTTGCGATCCTTGAAAATCCTGGAATAAGCAAAATTTTCCACCTTCAACTGCAAAAATAATCAAAATGAGCTGTTGTCATAACCGGACATAATGCCTTTGATGTAACAATGTTTGAAAACAAAAACGGAGGTTCGATTTTTCACCAGAAGCAAACCTGGTAATGCTTATTGCGGAATTAATAAACAGGTTAATAAAGCTTTTTAATATAGTATGTTTTATTTGGTACAGAAGTTCCTTCAATTTGCTTGAAATGGTGCTGGAAAAGGTCCTGGAAACGTCTTTTCATTTCTAGTTAACAGTGGCAACCCTGCTTTTACTACTACTATTATTATTACTACTACTACTACTATTACTACTACTTATTATTTTTTATATTATTATTTTTATTATTATTATTATTATACATTTACAAAAAATGAACAAAAATGAAGTTACTTTTACAAACCGAACTTGTTTCTTGTTCCTTTTTACGAATTGTTAGATAAGATCAACTTTTGATCAACGACATCAGAAGACTGTCTCGACGGAGTCGTGTTACATACCTACCCCATCTCACGTGCAGCATGGTACATTACCATCAGAGCCAGAGAAGACGACTAACAATATAAAACTGTTGCAGAAGCAGCTCAATGACGCTATTTGTGTAGGAAATCTAAGGGCGAAGTACGCACACCTGTTGTATGGCAACCAGCAATTCTTAGATAACCTTACGAAAACAGTGGTTAGCCATAGTTTGGCTCAAGGGGGTGGTTATGGGGCTGATCTACAGGAGAATAGGACGCCGCAGTTACGCTACGGCCACTCAACCTTTGCCAGCAACCTGACGCGTGGCTATGGGGAAGGTGTATCCGTCCAACCAACTGCATTCTCTGCAAACGGTCACTCAAGTAACGGGACAAACTTACATTCAGTGGATGGTTTGTATGTTGGTCGCTCAGTCGTGAACCAAACCACGGGGCAAAGCAGTGAACAAGACATCATTTCTCAGAACAACAGATCGCCAGCAGTTCACTTTGGTACTCCCACATGTTGTCAACAGGACATTTCTCTGCAGAATTGTTCCGTGGCAGAGGTATTCCCTCCGGTTCAACAGTACCCCAACAGAAGCGGTTCCGAAGGCGCTGAGCCGGATTTCTCTTCTCAAAGCTTCGCCTCTTCACCCACAGGTGATGCTGGTTCCTCCCTGTATACGCTAAATCTGTTAGCGAACAGTCAGCAATCCATCCAGCCTCGGAGCAGTACACCTTTTGAGGCATGCTACAATGCTCTGCCACTGGCACAGAGACAAGATCAAGAATACGAATCAAAAGCCCATACTCCGTTAACGAACGATCATGCTGCCAATAAAATGCCTCCTTCAGCAAACTTGAGGAACAAAGAGACCACTACCTACAACTTTCAAGCCGAAGTAGCAACTGACATACAGACTAAAGTAACTTCAGAGAAAACAAGTGGCACCAATGTACAGCAAACCCAGGTTCAGAGTTTCGTGCTGCAAAATCAGAGAAACAACCAAACTTCGGACGCAAGTGACGTTGCACAGGCAGCACACAGTGGGGAGCATTCCTTTTTAGCCAACACCCTGAGCCGACACAGTCAAATGCCCGCTGGCACGTGGTCCCCGGTGTGTAACCCTTGCCAACTAATCCATCCGTACCCGGAGCAACCAGCACCCATTGCTTTGATGCCCACCTACAATGTGCCGTTGCCCGGTTGCGCAGTTCCGCTCTCCCCACATCTCCCCCTGCCACCCAACTACGGCGCCCCCACACACTCCAATGGATTTGGTTTTAACCTTCAGATGCAAGACTCGCAGCTACTTCCCAATGTACACACCTACCAGCCTGTGTCCATTGTTCCCCGCCCTGTCCTCTCCCACCAGCCATACCTCGCGCAGGAAGTTCGCATAGCACCATCCAGTGATACGCAGGTACTGAGTTGTGAGGAAATCTTCGCTAATGTATTTGTTTAATTTGCCTAATTACTATAAATTTAAATTTGAGTTAAAGATAGTCCACAGATAAGAGATCAACGCACAATTAATACGCATTGAAAATGTGAAAATGATACGCCGAATACTTTGAGCAACGAGTCTTAAAAAGTTGTGGAATAGTTCATGGTTAGGTGGCAAAAGTTACCACCCTCTAGAACCCCCTAGAAACCTCGCTCATCCCCCCTCCCCCCGCCATTACCTGCCCCAACATTTAAGGTTGCTCCACGACTCTTGCCAAACCAACCGGAAGTAAAAACGCTGCTTTGTGGGCCATTAAAATAAGATACAGGGAGCTGTTGTATAACCCATTCTCCTTTTCTCTATTGTAAGAATTACTGCAGAGTTCGGAAGGTGGTTACTTCCGGTTAATTTTGTGGGATCGTTACTCCCAGTTAACTCCAAGGAACACTACTTGTGGTTAGTTTTTTGGGGGGGAGGAGAGGGTTGTTACTTCCAGTTACTTTTCGGGGAGTTGTTACTTTGGGGAGATAGTTATGTTTGTTTTACAACAAAAATTTATTTTGCTTGTTTCGGCAGTTCCAGGGGCAGCGAGTCTTTCCAAATGTACTAGCACCTTCTTTTCAGCCAACAGTTAACCCGTACCCAAACCCCTATCTGATGTTCAGCGCGGCCAATTTGTTATTTACTCCACCAAAAACTCGCCACACGGAGCAGGAAAGCAGCCAACAGCTACACCTGCATTGCCACTCCTTGGATCACCAACCTTCACAAGGTAAAAAGATTTTTTTTACAGGAGCAATCTCAATTAGGAGATCGAAGCACAAGTTTGACTCAGACTAACAATACTGAGGCTCGAGCTCAAAATCATAAAGATAAAACACGTGACTTGCATTTTGTTTTTTTCTCCCTTAATTTTGGTTTGTATTGGTCCACGCATAACCTAGTTTTAAAGAGTCTCCAATTTTGTTTCCAGTCTTTCGGGGAATGCAGGCTACTGAAAAAGGTAAAGAGAAATTGGAAAGCTCTGAGGACTCAGCCATCTGCCATTGGAAGAGAGAGTCCAGATATCTTGAACAAAATCGCTAACATTTAGTACTTGCTAAGTTAGTTAGCACTGAAATTAAGGTTCTACCCCCTCCCCCCTCCCTCTACGTAATAAAGAAACAGTTTATAAATGCATTAAAATCCATTTCAAAATTTAATGAATGATACAAGTGTTCCCATATGTCGTCTTGAGTATCCTGTTATGCTTGATTGTCGTTATGTTCCACGATTTCTACATCATTTATTTCTTCTTCGTCCTCCTCTTCTTCACACAACACTGTAACGTCATCCTCGGTCATTATTGATTTCAGGACTTGTTCAGTTGCGTGTTCCTGACTGTGCAATTTCATCTGACAAATGTTCAATAAAAATCCTTAGAATCGCTAAAATTGGTTGTCCCTAAATCTTTCTCAGACAAAATCGTTAAATCTACCTCGTTTAAGAAGCAACTTAAGACTTACGTTTTTATCCGTTGATGACTGCTTACATACATTTTTTGAACATTTTGAATTTTACGTAGCTTTAATATAGCACCTTTATATAGATTTATATTGTTAACAATTTTAAGCTTTTCCATATATTGTAATAAGAGTTTTAAATAGTGTATTTATCAAAATTGTAAAATAGCTCTGTTGATCATATATTATTTTTATTATTTTTATTATTATTATTGTTATTATTATTATTACTAAATGTAGCAGTCGCTATAAACAATAGCCTTAAGGTAAGTCTAAAATAGTAGAACATCTCAAAAGCAAACCTGAAAGTGTAGTTTAAGACTCAGGGCCGTAGCAAGGGGTGGTGCCGGGGGGGCCCGTGCCCCCCCCCCAGTTTTTTCCCTAGCAAATGTGTCAGATGTGTCAAGCTCAGCAAATCGCTCCAAGTTTGAGAAAAACTTGTCATATTTTACTAGTTTTACACACTCTTATTTTGTTTCAAATGGCGTTTAAAACCCAGGAAACACGTTTTTAGATAAACTAACTTTCAAAATTTCCCAGGGGAGCATGTCCCCGGACCCCCCTAGAAGGCTCACACCTTCGACTCTTGGCCGTGCCCCCCCCCTGTTTTCCAAGGCTTGTTACGGCCCTGAGACTTACCACTTTTACTTGTTTTTGTTGCAGTTGAAGAGCAGTCGGAAAAAGAAGCAAGCAACGGGGAACAAGTCGATGTGACGAATGAGGAAGACGTGGGTTTACAGAATGAAGAAGAAGTTGATGTGCAGAACGTGCATTCTCCACTATCTTCTGGTTCTTTGTCGAGTTGTCCTTCGCCACAGGAGCAAAGGTGGAGAAGGAAGAAAATATACACACAAAAGACCAAGAAAAACGGAAGTAATAATTGTAATAAGAAGGAAAACAAGCTTCACAAGTGCAACATATGCGGTAAAAGCTACTCACGGGCGTTCACGCTCAAGACACATTATCGTCTGCATACGGGAGAGAGGCCTTACAAATGTCCCTTTTGTACCAAGCAGTTCACACAGTCAGGGGGACTGGACTCCCATCTCCGTACCCACACAGGTCAGTAAGAATCATCGACTCGATCTGCAGTTCTTGTTTTAGAAACTTGCTTTAGCCTTGTTCACAATCGTCAACCTTCCCATTCACCCTGGATAAGGATCGACCAAATGCATAATAGCTGTACGGCGAAGCTTAAGGCCAAGTAAAAATAATTAGATGTTTCTCCTCCCCGCCCGCTTCCTTTTTTGCTGCCGCCTGCGTTTTTACTACTTGTTACCTTTATGTTGTGTTAGTTGTCGTTCAGAAAATGTACATTCACCTCTCAAACTCAATTTGGTCATCGAAGGGCTGAACGTATTCTTCCATATTAAATTAACGTTTAAGTTAGAATATTACGTAAACCATTTATATACGACAATCAGTATATCAATTCAGTTATAAGACGGTTTTCACTTGCAGCTACAACATGTACTGTGTGTATCAGCTCTTCCTGTAAAAGTCATTGTAGCTTTGGACTCACAATATACCAATAAATAAGAAATAGTAAAAAGAGTAAAGAGTAAGAACCGCCCGCCTCCTTTTGAAAAAAGTCCGGAGGAGAAACATCAATTTTTTTTTACTTGGCCTAAACCAACTTTGGACGGTGTGCAATTGCGACAGGAGTATGAGCAAACGTCCAAAATGAGGCTTCATTCGACGGGCCCCAGGTCATTAGTCTCGCGAAAGCAAAACTTCCCAATGTACGCCCACGGGCTTATAGTTTTTAAAGCACTTTTTGATGGTTTCATAATCGCAGTGGGCTTACATTGGGAGATAATTTTACGTTTCAAAATTGTTTTGGCATGTGACCGCGGGCGGAAATTCGCGCCTCAAAATCTAAGAAACTTAAGAATGAAAGTAAACTCGCGCTAACACGTTAAACGGTCATTTTAGTCAGTTAAGACTCGGAAAGTCTTGTAGGACTGAATTTAGTTAACTGTGTTTCAACAAAACAACAGCTCTAAAGTTACAATGGTTTACGTTATTTCAAGATCTTTGCTAGGCTCCCTCTGAATATAAACCCTAATCTTGGCTTATATTCGGGAAGGGCTTATAATCAAATGGAATTTTGCCGTTTAGATTTGGGGGTCTTATCATCGGAGGGGCTTAGATATAGGGGGCTTATCATTCGGAAGAGTACGGTTTCGTTGCTTTTACACAACACTTACTACTTTATCTCGTTTTAAAAGTAACACGTTCTACGTAAAAACAACAGCTTTCGTAAAACTGTTGTATAATTTGAATCATGTTTTTACACTGCCAAAAAGGGGGGGGGGGGGGTCAATGGAATTTTCACACCATTATTAAAGGGGGCAAGATATGAAACAACAGCCTAATGGTGGGTTGCGAATTTGATACCATACTCGAGAGGGGGGTCCTTAAGTTTTGTACGACCTTTCAGAGGGATTCCCCCGGCCCCCTCCTCCTTTTGAGAAAAGATTGCTCCCTAATTAGAAATAAATTACCCAAATGCATGGAAACATAAACTCAACTGTGCGTGTATTTTTTTCCACGGACAGGAGAAAAACCCTACCAATGTGGAGTTTGCAATCGAGAGTTTTCACACTCTGCAGCCGTTAAAAATCACTTGCGCACCCATACCGGAGCAAAGCCATTCGTTTGTGACCTGGGTTGCGGCAAGTCATTTGCTGACTGCTCAACGCTCACCAAACATCGCCGCGTTCACACTGGAGAGAAACCATTTGAGTGCAGAGAATGCGGCGCAAAGTTCACACAGACCGGCAACATGAACAAGCATTTGAAGAAAACTCATGGAGTGGAACGTCCTTCTGGGAAAAAGGGGGAAACTTGAAGATCATACAGAATATTGTTTTACAATTTAGCGTTAAGGTTACTAGTTGAACGGAGAGTACGATTGACCTTTGCGTCTGGTTTATACATGTGAGATAAACACAAATGTAAATATACAGCTAGTTTAAAAAATTGGCATAGTCATTAGTCAGTACTGGAACCGAAAGGAACTTTGGGTACGTTAGTACTTAGTGATAAATTTCCTGATGGCATGCAGTGATAATAATTTTTCGTATTATGAACCTACACTCTACACTATGGTCAATGCTAATAGCTATACTTTGTATATCCTTGTTGAAACCCCATAGTTCCTTCCCGTTCTAGTATCGATTGTTGACAATGACAACCGTTTTTGAAATAGCCATAAACAAAAGATAGGCATGGGTAAGACTTCATGAGCACATCACATTTATATACCAAAGGAAACGACAACGAAATAGCAAGTGTGAGAGAAGATAAAACAAGCTCATAAAAATGTTCCTTGTTTTCTTTTTTGTTATTTAAACTTGTTATGCGAGAAAACCGTGCTCCCGAGAAAAAGTAACGGAGCGTTTATATGAAGTTTCAACAACTGTCCTTTTTCAGGCCGTCGGCCAGACCAGGTTACACAACTCACAAAATGTTCATACACTCCAGGCTCTAAGTACCAGCCGTCTCGCCTCAAGTGTTTGTATGAAAAAACTCGCCCCCTGAGACGAGTTCAAGACCCTCTGATATAAACGATTCGTTGAACTGAATGAAGATATAAATTAAGAGTTTTCTTAGTTGTTTAAACACTTTTATTTAAAACATATTTGTTACCAGTATTTAAAACATCTCTGTTACCAGTCGTGCTGCGTGTTGAATATGAGATTCTCTTATACACCCTCAAGGTTGTGTATGGATTAGCACCAGAACTTTTAGAATTTCATAGACCAGGGAGAAGCTTTTACTCAAGACACAGTTTTATCAGCTCAAGACTTCACTTTTTATGTTTTCTTGTAAATGTTATCCTGCCTTACACTCCGTGTTTTTGTCTCCATTATCAATATTTCTCTGGCAATGGGCAATTGTGACGTCATTCTTTATTTTTTGCCTAGTAGGCATATTATAGCATACTTCAAACATGACCAGTACAAATTCGATAGAAAAAAAAAAGTATCGAAAAAGGCACAATTACTTTTCAACGAAAATTTGGGTTTCATACGTCGAATAGTTTCAGAGAAATTTTTATTCGACTGGTGGTAATTTTTCCGCCAGCCATACATATTTTTATTAAAAATATTGAACATATCGGGCCCAAATCACTGGTACAAACACTAACAATGCCATCCTTTTTTTCATTTATTGACAGTTCTTGTTTGTCTCTACTTAATTATATTAATCAGGCTAAATATAATCTATGACGTCATGCTGAAACGCACCACCAATTGTATTGATTATCTATCTTTAATGGAGTTCAGTTCAGTTTAAAACCCTCAGTTTAGTTTTGACTGTCTGAAAGTATGAGTGTCTCAGGTTCCAGCTTAACAGAATGGGAACATGACAAAGAGATCCTGATACTGCTCACTCTGATTCTGTACCTAAGGTTTTTCAAAACTGGAACGTCTTGTAAGTTCGAAAAATACAAGTATTTTAACACTGTTGAGTTAACGTTACAAATAAATTATGGAAAGAAACTGTTTTCTAGGGGTTTGTTTTTAACCCTTTCTACACCAAGTCCAGCGATTTCTTAAAAAATCAAGTAACGTTGACTTTTAAAAATATGTTTAAAGAAGTCAAGAGTAGCTTTAAGACCTGAGCGACTATGGACTCGAAATACGGGAAATGTTTCATTTGGAGCCATTTCATCTCACTGCTTTTATTGTGGATTGATATTTTCGTCAGCGTTTTCTTCAACAAGGGCAAATTTCATGGCAACCAAGAGCAGATGATTTTCTTCGTGGAGATGCTAGTCTTGAAATCACTCAGAGCAGTGATTCAAACATTCTGCCGATGTCCCAAACTCTATAACAAATTTTAGAAAAGGAGGCTAATTTCTGTTGAGAGTAAGAACGCCATCCCGTTCTCCGGGATATATCATTTACTACAGGGCAGACTGGCCATTTAACAGGGGGATTCGAAGAGTCACGATTTTTCCGGAACCTCTGAAGGGGGAAGGGGCACAAATTTTTTAGCTATTTTGAACCTGTACAAGATTGTCCAAATCTTGTAAATATAGTCAAACTGCACTCAAATTGCGAGAAAAGCTATTTAAGATTGAGATCATCAAAATCATTTTTTTGAGGGGGGAGATGAGGATTAACCAATCAATCAATCAATCAATCAATCATCTTTATTTATACACGTTCACATCAACGACTTATCCAACTCCTTATCAACTTCAGATGCAAAAATTTATTCTGACGTTCCCCTTCTCACATACGCTACTAAGTACTGATATACCATCAATACAAAAATCATTGAATCGAGACTTATTTAACATAAGTCAATGACTAAATGCCAACAAACTAATACTAAATATTACTAAAACCGAATTTATGCTTATCGGCTTACGACAGCGACTGAATACTATAACAGCTCCACCAGCCTTGGAAATAAACGGCGCTTGTCTAAAGCAAGTTATTTCTACCAAATCTCTTGGCGTGATCGTCAACGAAAACCTAACTTCGACACCTTATCAAAAAAGATTTCTTCTGGCATAGGGGTAAACCACTGCGACCCTCCATCATCACTACACAATATCTATTCAGGCCCGTAGCCAGGATTTTTGTTGGGGGGATGCAAATTTCGTAAACTTGGACTCTTAAAAGCCAAATTTATAGTTTACAGCCGTTTTTTTTTAAGTCGTTCGATTTACGGTAGCACCAACTGTTACGATACGATAAACCTGTTCGGGCATTTTCATCGTCTTGCTAAACCTCCAAATGCAGACCTTATTTGGTCCGTGGGGGGGGTGCGTAGGCACCCCGCGCACCCCCCCCCCCTGCCTACGGGCCTGTATTATGGCTTAGTTCAACCACTTTTAGACTACTGCAGTGTTGTATGGGATAACTTTGGCAAAATATTATCCAACAAATTACAAAATCGCGTAGCCCGTGTCGTTACATGTTCCAGCTACGACAGCACCGCTGACCAGCTTTTACAGCAGCTGAACTGGAAAAAGTTAGAAGCACGGCGAAAAATAAAAAAAAGGTGAAATGGTTTATAAATCCTTAAGGCCAAGTAAAAAAATTAGATGTTTCTCGTCAGGACATTTTTTCAAAAAGGAGACGGCGGTTCTTACTCTTTATTCTTTTTACTATATCTCATTTATTGGTTTATTGTGAGTCCAAAGCTACAATGACTTTTACAGGAAGAGCAGATACACACACTGCAGTACAGGTTGTAGCTGCATGTGGAAACCGTATTATGATTGAATTGATATAAATTGTTGTATACAAATGGTTTACGTAATATTCTAACTTAAACGTTAATTCAATATGGAAGAATACGTTCAGCCCTTCGATGACCAAATAATGTTTGAGAGGTGAATGTACATTTTCTGAACGACGACTAACACAATATAAAGGTTTATTAAAAATAGTAAATATTAAAAGACGCAGGCGGCAGCAAAAAAGGAAGCGGGCGGAGACGAGAAACAGTCTATTTTTTTGCTTGGCTAAAAGGACTTGCACCAAATTATCTTTTTTTCCAAATTTATTCAGCGTAATGAAATTATGACATCTTATGACTTACGCGATTCTGAAATCAAAATCGCTATCCCCTTACCACGTACTAATTAAAGTAAAAATAGATTTTCATATAGTGGCGCAGTTCTCTGGAACAGACTACCGACAAATATCAGAAAAGCAACATCTCTATCAAATTTTCGCAAATTACTGAGTAATGACACGGCACACATGGAAAACAGGCTTTTATTTGATTAACTCTTAGCCAGTTTGAGATATTGTTGTTGTGGTGCTTCTATTTTTAACTCTTTGCTGTCCGTGAATTTAGTTATTTTTTTTTTGAAGTGATTTGGGTGATAAAGTAGCAGTAAGTTTTTGTTGCTCAAAAAAACCGTCATTGTTGAGATTAACCGGGCCTTTGCTATAGCTATAGCCTGACGGCTCAGACGTTTCTGTGAGGTCAGCGGTTGTCACGGTGTTTTGTCTAGTTCTTGGTCACGAACGGTCAAGTCTGGTAAGTATCGTTTTTATGAGTGTTTTTCGAGCCATTTTCCACTTCAGAAGCCCCCAGACTAGCATCATTAAGCTAGTATGGTAGGTAGAGGCAATCTTCTGAAAGAAAACAGAGGTGAGAGGTGAATTCACGATGACTGGAACGCCGAAACTATGATTTGCGAACGATTGCAGACCACGAGTGAAGACATCTCTCTGGCCGTTCTACAAATGGATTCTAGCAGGTACGAACGTTATTTTGGCAAGTTTTGACATCCAAAAATTCTCACGGTCGCCGTATTTTGCAAGTAGGTCCGCGTGCCTCGACACTTATAAAAATATATAAAATAAGATTTGGCGGACCTCCATTTCGTCGTTATGCTCGGATTACCCAGAATTCCTATCGGGCATGTACAAGGATATAACGGATTCGCCAAACTTGCTGAAATGAAAAAGCTGTAACTTGGCCTGTGAGGGATGAACGAGAAACATTCCCAATCAGCGCTAAGTGTTGGAATTGAAGTTCTCTGCAATTGTGAAGTGTTTGTTTTCAAAAAGATATATTTATTAAAAAACTGACGACAAAAGTGCGTGTTTCACCGAAAAATTACAAAAATTCTGTTTGGTCTAAAACTGACATATTTTATGCACAAACGAACGCTGGTCACGATGCTGCTTCGGAAATGAGTCAGTATTGGGGAAAA
>JAOBYE010707649.1:0-11361 GCA_025403585.1 Parazoanthus swiftii
TCTCATTACTATATGACTTATTTTGTATGAGTTATCTAAGGAGAATTTAGATGTTGATAAAATGGCCTGGGCTGAAAAGGTTAAGAAAAAGGTTAATTCCTACTTCTAAAAAGTCCTATTCAAAAAAACCAATCAAAATTTATTTCTTCATTGTTTAGTTTGTTCAATACTTTCAGACTACTTAGTACATATTTTAGTTCTTACAGACTGTAGTTGTAAAATTAGTGTTAAACTTACAAGGTAATACTATATAAAATATTTAATTACAGTTCTCCTCGTAACCTAGTTTCAGCTGAGAGTTGTATCAT
The DNA here is from genome assembly GCA_025403585.1 of Parazoanthus swiftii. Taxonomy (NCBI): domain Eukaryota; kingdom Metazoa; phylum Cnidaria; class Anthozoa; order Zoantharia; family Parazoanthidae; genus Parazoanthus; species Parazoanthus swiftii. Next base: position 309 of record JAOBYE010707649.1, read on the forward strand.
GCAAAAGCTCTTCACTGGCTGAAAGACAAAACTAATACAGATCAACCAAGTATAGTCAAAATGGTCTCTCCTGGTTGGTCTGCATTGTCTTTCAGCCATTGAAGAGCTCATTCAAGTGTTTTGTAAACCACTGGTAATACAGATACCGGTAACTGTAAAGATTTATAGAAATCAGAACCAACCAATTAACATTCTTACGAATTAAATATAAAACAATACTAGCTGTACATTGAATGCAGAACATAGTTTTTAAGCAATGTAAACCACTTTTAAAGACAACATAAGAGTGTGTACATTCATTTGTTCTTTTGCATGTCCAATCATCTAATATCAGGGATCATACTTTATGCAGGCTGTCACATAATGGTCCAGTCATCACAAGATGTGAGTTTAAGGCATAGGAATAGTATAAGAACTACATAACATGTATCAAATCATTATCAATTAATTCTATTAATCACTTGATTTTAATCCAGTCTATTTGATATTTAATTAATACACATGTATACTGATCAGCCATATGAAGTTACAGTGTATCAACAAAAACAGTGGAGTATTTTTAAAATGTAACTTAAATGACTTGTCAGAATACTATTTGAAATTGATAGGAACAGATTTCTTTTGAAAACAGATTCAATACTGGAATTTATATTTTTACATGTCAACCCATTGCCTGTTTTGGAGATACCGGCAAGTATAACAATTTAGTCTTCTCTGATCTTGAATACTAATTTTTCCTCTGATCTGATTTTTTCAACTTGATATTTCAATTCTTTTTATTTTCGGTCATATTAAGGTCAAATTAAATAAATCCTATCAGTTCTTCCTTTCATTTGTTAGATAATTACATAAAAACTTTCATCTGTTAAATAAATACTTATTAAAATTAAAACAGATGTATACAGCCTTCTGGCAAACCTTCCTGCCAGTGGCATTTTTAACCCTGCGCAAGACTAAGTAATATTAATTAAATAAGTTATAATTTTAAATTGATAAATGAGGTCAAAATTAGCTCAGCAATTGGAGAAACTATAAGTCCCATCATGTTTTGGGATCTGGGTATTACACTTTTCACAAGTCAACTTGAAATAGCTGTATATTAGGCCAGTATTTTAATCTCTTGGTTGACAGATCCTCTTTATCTAGGTTTCCTGATTTGGATAAAAATAAAGTCATTATTTGCCATTTTAATTCCAATTTGTATTGGTATTCAAATGGTTTAGAGTGTTATTCTGGATTAATCAGTAGGACTGAGTAATTATTTCAAAGACTTTATTTGAAAGTGAATGAACAAACTTAAGGGAGTTCAATTTGTGATCTTTGAAATATTTACAAGATGTGATTAATCCCGAATTGCACATACCATTCCTTTAATTAGTAATAAAATGTATCAATGAAAAAGGAAGAATTGCAGACTGCCACATAAAACTCCTCAAGCACTGTGCTCAGCTCTTTAAATTTATAACTTTCCATATTGTCATTGTGTCCTGACTGTTTTGCCCAAGATTTCCACACTTTGAACCAGTTGTTTGTACTTATCACTGTGCTTTGTCTTTTGAAGTTTGAATTAGGCCTTTGTTAAACATGGCAAACCTGGCCACTATAGCTTTATTGTTTGATTATAACCAGTTCATGTTATTGCTGCACTGTTTTCATTTACAACTGCACTGTTTGGGATTAACAGAGGGGTGCTTGCCAATCAAATTGCAGTAATTATTTAATTTATGCATACTATAATTATAAAATGTAATGAACAAAATATGTTAGAGAACCCAATACAATACAACTGGTATAGCAGCATTTGATCATTGTCTATATTCTTGTCACTTATTATATGGCAGACTGATTTTGTGTGCTGCGATTGGTTAATTTCCTAAGTAACTGTATGGACCTCTTGCTCTGGAGCAGCTGTCTTTTACAAAGACTCAATGTTTATGCTTTTAAGTAATGTTTTGCAAACAAAAAATGCTCCGACCTACAACTTGATGATTTTATTTACGATGATGACAACTTTGATTTGCCTAGTTTTGAAATCAAATTGCATCCTGAAATAACTGAAGAAACAGCCCCAAATGAAGAAGAGCTATTGCCAATTAAATCTTTTGATCACCTGTCAAAATGTCAGGAGATTTTATTCCTTTCCCAGCCTCAATGGCTTCAAATTATCAACAAAGCCATATAAATGGAATAAACACCTTATTCACTTGGCCTCATTTGGTCAGTCCGTACAGCTCAAGTTTTTCCTTCTTTGTTTTCATTGCCCACATGCTTGGCACCTGGGCCATAAATGGAAGGAAAAAACTCAGTGGATAGCTTGCCATACCGAACTCGCACTCGGCTAATAAGAGGTATTTATTTTCCTACTTTGTAATGAAAGTAGAAACTGTAAGGAGAAGATAACTATTGATCACCTACCTGACTTGATTCTGTGTCTTGGTTTGGGTTTATGTTTACCAGAAACGTGTTTTGATTTTCCTTTATACTTGTGCTTTCCCTTGGGAACACTCATACACAGTCCATCAACTGTGAGGTGAGTTTCAAATGGTTCAAATCCTTCATCCTCATCAGAGTCTGAAAAATCATCACTATCACCATCATCTTCATCATCATCACTGGCAGCATGTTGACGAGACCCACCAACAGCACCCATCGTAGCTTCTTCGGCATGATCAATGATTTCATCTTCTGATGAATCAAAAAATTCTTCATCAGAAGACTCATCGGATGCCGCTGGAGCTGCTTCATTTGGAAGAGTTGGTGAGTCCAAATCAAACTTTGGCGACTCTAATTCTGACTTCTCACTAGTTGTAGAGCCTATAAAACTTTCATCCAAGTCCATATCATTCTCTAAATCTTCAATTAAGCTACGGCGCCAGAATCCAGTTGGACTATTTTGCTTTTTATCTCTCCTTTGCACGTCAAGGGAACCTTGATGATCAGCATGTCCATTCTTATCTGGAACAATGTCTTCTGCAACTAGTTCCACTGGTGAAACTATTTCAGGAACTACTGGGTCTGCTTCAATACAGTGTTCCAAGTGGTTCATATTGGCATTTATGTCATTGCTTGATTTTTCCATTACATTTGACAAACTAGGTGTAAGTAAGGGGGATTCTTGCACATTCTCACCAGCCATCTTGTAGTCACTACCAGTGGGGCAAGGAACGGTATCATTGACTTTAAGTCCCACATAGTCTTCAGCATTATTCAATCTCTTATCAGTTAATTTATCATCTACTGTTAACACTTGGTCTTTGTTTGAGTTGACAGCATCTATTGCTGAAGAAATCAACTCTTGAATTGTATCTTCCACATGTGACTCTAATGCTGTTGTGCAAACAACATCTGAGGAATAATCCTCTGTGCTTGATTTACGCGAGGGCTCATCAGCTGCACCAACCCGCAACACAGCCTCATAGATTGCTTCATTAACAAGGTTCTGTACTACACCTCGAATATGTGGTTTTAATGCTGTGGATAGTGTCGCCTCCTCAAGTGCAGATTTGCACACAGTGCTTGTGAGGGTCTCCGCTTGTTGGTGGGCCGCACTTGCAATTTCTATGCCTTCCTTAACCGAATTTTCAACCAGCAACTCCTGAACAGAACTATTGTGTTTATGTGCTGCTGCAAGTCTTATCCCATCAGCTAGAATCTTACTCGAACATTGTTCACTAAACTCTCCATACTCACACAATTTTAATTGCTCTTGTTTGTTTGTGTTTACCACAGCAACAACCTCTTGCAAGCCTCCATCAAGAATGTCCTTAGCCAAATTGTTGACAAACTTTTCTTTGTTTTCTTCATCTATAATTTCACCAACGGCCTCCTGGACAACTGAACTAGTAAAACTCTCCGCAAAACGTGACAACTGCTGCAGCGATTGTTCCCTTTGTATTGCGCCTCCTAATTGGTGAAAAACATCACGAACAACAATGTTAGACAAATCATCTGCAAGTTCATTCACAGAAAACAAGAATTGAACAATCGTCAGCGCATCAGACGAACACCTTCGAAGCAAATCTTCTGATAAGTTTTCAGCTACTGATGAAAGTTCAGAAATAGGAGAGGAGTTATTCTTCATAGTACTAGCGTTAGAGTAACAGGATCCGGAAAGAAATGAATCCTGTAGCAACGAATGCATAAGTTCATTAGCCAAATTCCCCGCGGACAAGCAAGAACTTGCACTGCTGTCCAGACGGAGACCTGATTCAGAAAACGTGGATGGCTGTTCTGATGACACACAGAGACAACCCTGAGAAGTTTGAAGGTTAACTTTGCAAAGTTGTGAGGAAGGCAGTAAAGACTGAGCCTCGTATGAAACTCGAGAACCGGCTGAAGAATTTAAGAAGTTGTTTATTTCCAAACCTGAAGATTCGGCCACTGCCTTGCTCGCCGCTCCTGCTGTGAAATTCGCTTTCTCAGTGCTACCACCTCCAAATTCTTCATTTACTGACTGCTCAACTTCATCCACTAACGCTGGTTTGATAAGCTCTTCTTGAATAAGTCCAAATTCCTTATTTTGGGGGTCTCCCGTAGCTGTTTCATTCGTTGGTGTCTTCGAGAGACGCACAGTTCGCTGTCGCAAACTAGTGTCTGTACGCCAAGTTTCGTATTCAACTTTCCCATCTTCCACGTTTTGCAGTTTGTTTTCATCTAAACCAGAAGAAACTCTATCTTTTTCTGAAGGCAGCTCATCCTGTATCTTTCTCAGAGATGTACTGGAACGAGTTTGTTTTAAAGATTTCTTATCACTGCCATCTCGGCCTCGTAACACTGACAGTCGAATGAGATACAAGAGAACTAAAATTATTCCAACATTTCCAATAATGATCCACACGGTGATATTATCCATCGTGATCGGGAGTGTAAAAGAAAACCTAAATTAACTCCCAGGCACTGAATATAGAAAAAAAACTTAAAGATCTGTAGCCTTAAAGGCTGTGTAACCTTCGTCTGTGTTAGCTATCCGCCATGTTTGATTGATGTAAGGGAGCGTGGGCCTCTCTTCCGTGCAGCGACTCACAACTCACGTGCAACGGTACAACAAACCCACGATAAAAAGACCTATTGTGTCTCTCCTTGTTTGATCACTCAATTAGAATAACTGCTTGTCTGAAAATGAACAAATAAAGTCACTTTGGATGCGTACCAGTTCGGAATAGGAGGTTTTCGTTCAAGGAAATACCACTGCAGAAAAAACCCTTACGTCATATTGGCTGAAACTTCAATGTCAATGACAATGTCTTGAATTTATCAACAATTTCCTGCCGTCACGATCACGCAAACTTGAAACCTTCCCAATAAAATCAGTTTTACTGAAAACACGTAACCGTTGATAATAATCAGTGACCCTGAACAAGGTTAATAAAGTTGGACATCAAACAACTTCAGGACACTTAGAGTGGGCAATATTTTTGAAATATCACCGAATGATACTTTGTCAAAAAAAACAAATTTAGACACCACAGCAACACTATTATATTCCATGGAATTTCTTCATACCTTTATACAAAATATACAACGCTTTAAAAATGTTAATGTATGACCTCAATACAAAAGCGAAATAGTCGTTTTTAAAATGAAAAATATAGGTTTTCTGAACGCATTTTGCATGGTTGATGTGCCCAATACATTATATGCAAATTGCAATGCGGTCAATATTCTATTGATAATATGAGTTTTTTTTTCTCATTTGCTACAACATCAACTTCAGCCCCCCTAGGAGTAGGAGGAATAACATATTTTTAATGTCATATTTGGGCAAAAAAATAAATAAACTGATGGCAATAAAAATATATGATGAAATGCGTGTTTTTAAAAGCACTTGTACATACTGTCGCCCGAACTATAATTTATTTTCTAACATATAAATCATAAGGGTTTTTTTTGTTTCTTTCAGTTATTTTCGACCATATTACGCATTTGATAAAATGTGCTAGTTTTCTCTTTCACTATCATTGCCCGGGGGGGGGGGGGTACTTCAGGGTGAAAGTGGTAGGGATGACCGTCGGGAAGCTCGAATTTCTTCCCTAAAAAATACCTAGTGGAAAAAAAATTCACCCTAAAAAATACCCCTCGCTTCTGGAATACCCTAAAAAATACCTGAATTTATCTTCAGCGTACCGTTTTAGCTCAAATAACCCCTAAAAAATTCCAGATTTTCTTCCGAGTGCGATTTCGCTCAAATATACCCTAAAAAATACGACGGTCATACCTACCATCCAAATAGAGGGAGTACCCCCCCTCCCTGGGTATCATTGTATCTATTTTTAAAGTGCTGAGGGCCACAAGTTTTTCAGCCTTTTCGAGAACTTGTTTTTTCTCTCTATGAGTAATGGTAACAAAATTGGACCACCGCGAAGGTCGACTTTGGTTTGTTTGTAAAGACTCTGACATTGCCATGTCAATGTGCTTTGAGCAGAAATCTTGCTATTCAAAGACATGAAATTACTGGCAGGGGAAAAATCCTCCATTTTGTTTCCTTCTGAGAGGTGAGTTGTCATTGTCATGGCGATTATTTACTTACTTGTGATTAAATTGGCTCATGAGCAAAAAAGTCAGAATGTGATTGGTTCGATCAGGCGTCCGATAACAAGCTTGTAATCGGATAGTATCAGATAACAAGCTCAGTGTAATTGGACAGTTGACAGACAATTTAAAGAATAATAGAAAGATTAATAGACCAATCAGATTTGAGGAAGTTGTCATTTTTATGATAAATATTTAAAGTTATTTTTGTTATTTGTTAATTGTCGTAGCAGCTTTACCAGTATTTTGCATTTTTATCTTCATTCATTCCAAGTATACTCTTATAGAAAAAACTTAAAAAAATTCGCCCGTCCCCGACACAAGATCATTAGACGAAAAGGATAAGAAATTAATAATTCATTAATTGGTAAAGGAAAAATGGGGCCAGAACTGGACTACGACGTTTTTGATCGCACCGTTATTGCAACTAGACTCCACAGATAAAAGTGTCAAAAATTACTGTCAAAAGAAAACTATTATTATTATTATTATTATTATTATAAATATTACTATCATTATCATTAATAATAATAATAATAATAATAATAATAATAATAATAATAATAATAATGACTTTAACAACAGTATCTCCACAAAAGTGGCTCTTCATCCGCTGGTGCAAAAATTAATGCAAGAAGCTCCTTAATATACGCCATCTTTAAAATTGTAGTTTTGAGAATCAGTATCGTGACTGATTCGCTGGAAATGTAATACAAACGAGAAACAAATATACTCTTGTTTTGTTCAAACAACAGTTGTCTATAAGACGCTTTAGCGGCGAGGGTAAGAAGGCAAAGAAATTCACCTGCTAATGCTCTTAAAACGTCCCACGATAAACCAGGCCTCCAGTTGCAAGGTATGCCGCTTATTCAAGCTTATTCTTAGTAATGATAATCTACTTTTAGTTCTTCAGTTGCATGTGTTATGGTTGGGATCATATTCGTTACCATATTTAGCAGTTATATTCTTGCGCTCGACAAAAGCGAAAGGATAGTGCAAATGTCAGTTCCTTGCATCCCCCTTTTTACCAACAATACTTCTATTTTCTGCTAATTGGTTTTGTATTGATTTTCTTTTCGATGGCACTTGCTTTCAGAGCCGTTAACAATTATTGAAACGAGATGGGACAAAATATTGTGATTTTCCAGTGGCAAGTAATCGATTCTTTGCTGATGACGAATGCAGTTGTAAATACAGCTAGTTCAAAACAGGTTGCTTCATTTATTGTTTGATGTTAAAACTATTTGGTTGTCCAAGTTTATATTTTTCGACCCAGAGACTTATTCTTTCTTTCGTTCTAGCCCTAGGTATGCACCAATGGAAGAAGACAACCTTTATGAAACAACGGAAACTTAAGGAAAGCAAGCCTCTGCTAGCGCCATGGAACTGCGTTTAAGAATAGTCCAGTTTAGCTCTGTTTCGTATTCCCAGTTGCCGCTGATTGCAATGACCATCGACTCATTTCTACAGCGTTAGCCTCGTCTTGGTGCCGAGTATTCGAGAACGATTAGAAGTCAATACACAAATATGTAAAAAGTTCATATCTACATTGGTATCTTTGAGTATTTAATAAAGGCTGTGAAAACAAGTTTGTAATCATTGTGATCAGCGGCTATTCAAATAAAATGGATTCCTGGACTGCGCCATTGTTTTACCCAGGACCCACGCGGCTTACGGCCAAACACGAAGGGCTCTGGTCGCATCCGTCAACATTTCACGGCAGGGCGAACAAATGTTGTCAATCTGTGGTTATTTTGAAACAATTTAACTGTTTGGATTAGATTTGAAGTTTAACATGGAGAATGATGCACAAAATTTCAGAATTACACGAGCCGAAAAGTTAGAGAATCTCTGACTCCGATTACCTATTGCGACCAGAGCCCTTCCGTCGTTTGGCCGGGCTGCACGTACTCTGGGTACGAGAATGGGGCTGCGCATGACCATTAAAATAATATTGGCAAGAAGCACGGCTTGCGAAATATTGCGCATGAGCAAAATGGTCAGTATTCTACATTTGCAGATAAAGTATATGACAAATATGTGCACCATTTTTGGGTGGACTAGCCCGAACGATTCGTATGTTCCCTTCTAGTTCTTCCCCACTCACTTTTATTTTCGTGTTAGGACGCAGTTTTAAAATTGTTTCTTATGTAAATTAATTAAGTTTTCTTATATGTATTCTATGTATGTTACTATGTTTAAATAATGCAGTGAGTGAAAAATGGATTAAATTAAAACTTAAATTAAATTAATTTTTAAGACCGATAAGCAATATTTTAAAACTACTAGACCCGACAAGCACTTTATTAAAATCGATCGGGAGTTTCGTGTATTACACAAACTACATTTCCTGTGAACTCGCGACATTTAAGCACAAGCAACATTATCAACTTGGTTTCCGCATGCGCTGCAAAAACGTTCCACGAGCGAGTTTTGAGAGCTTTTCGTAGGTTGCTAAACTTTAAAAACAAGTCCAAATAAATTTAACTATTTTTAAGTTGACGTTGGCTGTCAGTTATCCCAGCTAAAGTGCTTTTGTTAACGCGTCATATCACTTAAGTGTTGACATTTAATAGTTGGTATTTTTCTGTAAAAGCACGTGCCGCTATTTTGAAAAAAGCAACTGAATATTTGCTCCATGCCAAGTTTTGCTCCGGCAAACACGTGCACAATCAAATTTTGGCATCAAGTGCCAGCTATGCCTTATTCTCAGAACTACAAATCCAATATAACGTCTTACAACTCGAGTTCCCATACAAAGCCTTATACTATTAGATATGCATCTCTTTTATGACATTGGCTGCAAGTGAAAGACAGCGAGAGTGCTGCCAATAGAACCCTGTAGCCGATCCCTTCAAAAGGGAATACACCACCAATTATAAGTAATGATAACTACGCAAATTTACCGCAATCAAGAGCGGCAAATGAAACAGGACGCCTCTTTCGAGGGCGATTTTAAAGTCGATAATGGTCCTTTCGATACCTGCCTGATGACTCTGATGAGTGTTTATCTTTCCCTCAGTCAGATTAAGGAAAATTGAAAACTGCAAAGTACAAAGTATACAATGACAAAAAAAGTGTCTCTTTACTCTCTATTTGTCTCAGCGTAACGAGTATCTCTGAACACAACAACTTTCTCCGAAAAAAAAAAATTCGGACTTGTCCCAAGTCCTGTGTTCTTCTATGTCCTGTATTCTTATATGTTCTTATAGTTTTCATTAAAACTGGGAGTTTAAATCAGTGAAATACCTAAAGTAGCTTATACATGAACTACAGTAATTCACTGATCGATACAAACTAACAACTAATTACTAATACAGTGATAAATTAATAATGAACTAACAACTAATTAAATATTCAAGTACCGGTAATTTACGGGAGCGTTGTCAAATCAAAACGTCCAATGGACGTTATTCTGAAACCCCCTCCCCCCTCCCCCGATAACGTCCATTCCATACTTTGTCAAGCTACTGTAAGTTTGTTTAATGCTAAAAAAATTGCCATAACGTCCACGGCTAAACCCCCTCGCCCCCCAACGTCCATTGGACGTTATTTAGAATTTTTTTGATTTGTCGACGCTCCCTAAGTAAATCCTTTAAAGCCTGCGCAGATGACTTGGTACCTGAACAGCTCTTATGGCAGGGAAAACGAATGCTTTGAATGCAGCTAGACTACAGTTTGAAACCGCTTCACTTGGAAACAAGTTCCATACACATGAATAGATCAAGGGAAAAAGAAGTATTTATAGGTCAGTGTGTTAACTTGAAGCTGTTTGTCCCCTGTTTGTATGTGAGCCGGTGGCACCTGGAAGATCAAGTGTTATGTGAATCTCCTTCAGGAAGAGGGTGTTAACAAGACCATTTTGGAGCTTGACATGTCTGTTCTAAGTTGTGCAGTCTAAGCAAACTACCTCTGACGTCCTTACAACCTTACAATTACAAATGGGTTGTAATTGTTGCTAACAAATCTGGCCGAGTTTTTCTGCACCTGCTTCAGGCGTTTATCATCAGAGCCATTGTTGGGTCCCTCGGAAAGGTGCAGCATATTCTAGGATGGGCCTGACAAGCGAGAGGCGCGATACTCATGGCAGAATGTCCATTGTTCTCGTGACGGCGGTTTGCGACAGTCTATGGGTTGGTCAAATAAGCAAACTTGAATGGCTTGCGCTTGTTTGTGATGGCATTTAGATGCATTTAACTCCAAGCTCCTCCACCTGCCATTCTGAGGACAATTCTGACAAGTTATCCAGGCCATCTTGGAGTACTTGGTGGTGATATATACGTAGACTTGATGTCCCGGTAGATTACAGTATCACCTGCAATTAGTTTTGTATGAGATGTTTGTACGCAGGGTAATACATTGATAAACAGGAGGGAAAATGCTGACCCAACAATGATCCTCGAGAGACACTCGCGGTAACTGGGATGAGCAAGGGCCGCAGAGCTGGAGGGAGGAACGGGGGCAATCCCCCCCCCCACTTTTTGAAAATTATAAAGAGTTGCCCCCCCCACTTTGAGTCACTAGT
>JAOBYE010707660.1:0-11361 GCA_025403585.1 Parazoanthus swiftii
GTCTGTCTGAAGATCGCGAAAGCGTGAAACTCAGAGTTACAGAAAAATCCATGTGTCGTCTTTAACTCCACTTTTATATATATATATATATATATATATATACCAGTCGCGCGATTGACCACATTTTCAAGAACACCAAAGTATCTATTTTGCTTTACTCTACGACTATGGTATACTTAATTCCTTGGATTTTTTTGCGCAAAGGATTTTACGAAGCTTTAACAATACAAAACTGTTTATGTTAGGGATTCAAGGATCCAGTATACAGAAAAAGAAGACTGGAGTTTGCAGACATTGCTTTTAACTACAAACAGTAAGTATGAGTGTTTTGCTTTCTGATTCCTGGTCATCTGGTTGTTCAGGCTAGCAACAACATTTGGAAGTGTTCATTAGCTTGAGATCATGTGCACTGCAATTCTTGGAGTTTAGTAGAATCTACTTAAACGGCTGACTGTCGAACAGAAGGTATATAATGTTACACTGTTCTAATGTCAACCTCCTACCAGTTGATAATGATATTTGCAAGCAATTGATTCCAGGTGCTCCGTCATCCCAGTTTCTTTCGACTTGCTTTTGATACTGTTGATCACCAATTCCTTTTGCAGTGTATCTCAAATAAATTTAATGTTGATGGAGATGTAGATTTCACAATTTCTTCTTCAGAAAAAATCCTCTTTTGCATAGGAATCCTTTAGGATTCTGTTCTCAGTCCTTTCCCATACTCTCTTTACGCCCATTATATTAAGGAAATTGCAAAAAACATGGTATAAACCTCTGTCTACACGTCGGTGACACCTATTCCTCTGATGATATTGTGCTGATGAAACACATATGAGACCAAACCTTAAACCTGTCGAGTAAATTGATAACAGCTGTCTTGCTTAGAATTACTTTAATTGGTTACCGAACCTATAAAAACCAGAAGTTCTTAATCTGTAAGCTAAGTAAGTCGCTAAGAAGCCTTAAGCCAGATCTCAGCCATAACACTTGCATCTTGCAGTGGACAACCCCTTCCCAGAATTAACTACACAGCGGAGGAGATCAAGACGTGGTAGGTTACAATATGTTTCACCTAAATATGCACTAAAATCTAACAGTGTAGGTTGACTTTCTTCTTCCTTCTAAACAAAACAAATGCCCACGGTTTCCTTTGCAATCTTGAGGTGCAGATCCATGTGCTTTGTCCAATATAGACGTCCTGTCTTGTCCGTCCCACAAAGTTTACATTAGTGCTACTGCTAAACCTTGATTGCGTCTCAATTATATCTCTTGACACTTGCTTCAGAGCAACGCTTTCTTTACCACAGGAAACTGAAGGTAAGACTTAAACCAAGATATTAATATTGTTATCAAGATGACTAAGATGGCCGCAAAGTTTATGAGCTGATTTAGGGAGTGGCCTAGACGGCCCGGCCCCCGCCCCCCCCCTCCTCCCCCCTCCCTACCTCTCCGCCTTTCCCCTCATCAGCAATTTTCAAAACAATTTTATAAGAAAAACAATGAAAACATTATTTTTTAGCATAGACACTATTTTCGCGCCCTTCTTTCCAAAATTTCAGGTTCGGGCCCTCCTTTTAAAAGCCTTTTGAAACCGCCTCAGAAATTGTAAGACTTTGTATGAGAATTTACTTCTATATGAAAATTGTTTCAATGTTAATGACGGTTTGCGTAACTTGTGTATACAGTGTACTTTTCTGCGTTCAGTGCACTAAGTTGTCCCTTTAAATCACCCCAAAAATGCACAGATAGAACACGGGTATACAGTCAAGTCAAGTTATTCAGATTTATTTTCGCTCTAACAGAAACTTTCTAGGAGTTTTGTGAAACAATCAAACTATCATACAAAGTCTTCACATAATTCCATGGCCACATTTGTTCGTAGTATTTACTCGAGTTATAAGCTTGGGTTGCAAGTGGCTTTACATGAAAGTTTGTACTAAAATACGTGTCTTTTAGGGACGCAGTCTTTTTGAAGCTGTCTTCGATGTTTCCCACCCACGCCTGCCGAGAGTTTAACGAGTCCTGGAAGTTGATGAAAGAGCAATGCGGTTACGGGTGAGTAGTCCTGTGAAGTTTTTCAACTCAAAAAGCTATTTGTTTTTACTGGCTATTCGTTCTGGACTTTTGAGGGGGATGGGGTGGGGGGTTGTGAGGGGAAGAAAATTCTCGCGGCCCCTAATTTTAAAACTGCTTTAATATTGAAATAAACTTTGGTGGACTGCCTGGAGTATAGAATTTTAAAGCAATCTATTATTTGATTCAGTTCTGCTGCAGTATAATTGACATGTGTCGTCATCAAACGTCATGAAGACGTCGTGAATGCCATTTTTCAAAATTTTTCTGATCAAAGGTAGAAAGTTTACATAAGTTTGTTATTTGAAAAACATCAGTTGTATAAAAATACTTCTTTTACAGAATTTATGTTTTGCAAAACACGTTTTTCAACGCAAGCTCGTGTTCAAACATCACTTTAGCACATAAACTGTAACATTGTTTTACTCTAATTCTTTGAATTACATGCCATCAATTCGAAAAATATCGTTAATTGACTTCAAGACTTTTAAGTAATTAAATTTAAAAATCGAATTACTTATTTCGTTCATATGTACATGTAGAAACTGAAGATATGTAAAGCCGCAATTTGACCATACACGGTGTTAAGAATGACGTTGCTATGGCAACAAATGGTACATTGACGCAAATTTTCCCAGAAATTCGTTCTTCAACAAAATTTTACTAAAACCAATCACATTTTGTTGTTATTACATGAATATGGAGAAAATTCTCAACAACTTTAATTTTTCTTTGTAATGATAACTTATATTTAAACCACTGTAGCAAAAAAGAATTTGTAGGGAATTTACAAGTTGATGCTCGAATAGTTCTCAGTAGTATTCTTTGAAATGTTCTTATGGTCTCGCTTTTGTTCCGCAGACTCGGTAAGATCCCGCAGTTGAAAGAAGTGTCAAATTTCCTCAAAGGTAAAATTACTATTAACAATCGATATAACGTTATCATACGCATGCATGCGCACATATACGTACGTGCACATGCAGACGCACACACGCAGACGCACACGTGCAGACGCAACTACAAATACGTAAAGGCCAGCCGCAGACCTTTGCAACAACATTCGATTTTCGACGCATGCAATCAGATGTGCCCAAAACCATGTAAATTTCATTTTCGTCGCCCCAGAGCCGCACACCCATGCGACAACCAACGATTTCAATCAGTTGAAAGTAAAAGTGGCGGCTGTAAACTTACTTTGCCGTCATCTTTTAGTCCAAACTCTATGTCACGTGCTTCAAAACTGGTCTCCCATTGTTAGTTTGGATAATTTCAGTCGATGTTGTCGCGCATTCACCGCACCGCGAGAAGAAGCAACTGCGACAAATTGTAAAAAGCAGCAAACATGTTTGATCCATGCAACTGTTATTGCATGCGTTGGAAATTGCGTCGCAGTCCTCCGCACACGTAGCAATCGAAGGTGCGATTTGATGCATTTTTAGTTGCATGCGTCGAAAACTGCAAGGGTCTGCGGCACCCTTAAACACATGCAAACAACTTCACGCACTCTGATGCACTCAGACAATTTCAAACATCTCAAGTGCATAGACGTTTGTAATAAAGCTCAAAAACCTTTTTGATTGTACGGACTTCTGTTAACTTTGCAGAGAAGACTGGCTTTGTATTAAGACCAGTCGCTGGGATGCTCTCTCCAAGAGATTTTCTAGCTGGTCTGGCCTTCCGGGTATTTCACTGCACACAGTACATACGTCATTCATCCAAGCCGCTCTACACTCCTGAACCGTAAGTAGCAATAGATCTGGGGCCGAGTGACGTCAACTTTTTACGTTGGACACTAGTTGTAGCATGCATGGGAGATTCAATTTTTTTTTCAGATTTGTGCAACTCAATGATTATTTGAACACCCTCACGAAAGGACTTTTTTCCTGGAAATCCATTACCTGTAATTTGCCAAGCACGTTGGGTTTATAAATTTTCTCTCATTTTTCTGATAACTATACTGAAAATCATACACATTTTAGAGGCATTTCTTGCGTTTACTGACGAGAATTGATGCCAAATTAAAAGATTCCATAAGTAGCCATTTGGTTTAAGATCGGTAGCTGAATTGTTTCATATAACGATCCCTAGAAAAAACTAAAGAACATAACAATCATGGTGGAAAAATGTACATAATAGTTTATTGAACTTTACTTGTCGTCTAGAACGTTCCATTTTTATGGAATAAGCTGTTCTCAAGCATGTCGGTATTCAGGCTCTGTGAAGTTAAAGCAATCTTTATTAGTAAGCTTAAGTCTTTATCACATAAAATTCTGTCTAATATCTTGTAAGATATGTAAATACTTTTTTTTATTTTTCTCAGGGATGTTTGTCATGAACTTTGCGGTCACATGCCTATGCTGGCTAACCCCACATTTGCGGAGTTTTCTCAGGTATGAGGAATATATGTTGGGAGCAAGTTTAAATTTAAAAAAGGATTTTTGACAAGAAAGTTAAGGGGAAGTTAATGATAAATGTAACACTTGGTTTGCGTTTTGAAAAAAAAAATTCTCTAACATTGCAACTTAACCAGTTCAGGAAATATTGTTATTTAATGATCATAAATTCTATTTGCTTGATGCAACTTTACAGGTTCGTGTATATTGCCAAATTTACAAATAAATAAAATAATTAAATAATTTATTAATAAAGACAACACATTTTTTATCATTAAATCTATTTGTTTTCACATTTGTGTTACTTGTGCTCTTGTCTCGTGCAGGCAATAGGCCTCGCTTCTCTGGGTGTCTCGGATGAGTGGATCAAAAAACTTTCTCAGGTAACATTAGTTTTTACTTCTACATAATTTTCTGAGAGTGTATTTAGTCTTGCCGTTAGGAACAGCCTTTGAGTGAGTTTGAAATGTTCACTGAAACATTTTCATAAATGTTGATCAAGAACACATTTAAGAACATTAAAGGATGACATACTGACGTTAAACCCCGGCCCAGAAAAGATTTTCTTGTCAAAAAGTGTAAGAGTGTAGGTTTTACCTCGCAAGTTAAATGGTTGGTCAAGATTTGTATGTCGTTGTATTTTATTTGTAAGTTGAGAAGTTCCTCCTTTAAGAGTAACAACAGCTAAAGCGAAAGCTAAAAAGTGAACTATTAAACAAAAAAGGCCTTTTCTACACTTACTGTTTTCAAAATAATACTTGCTTGGCCTCGTGCCGGACTTGTTTAAAAATGAACTTTTTTCTCAGCTTGTTAAATGAACTCCAAATCTCCTTGAACTGACGATATGGCTGAGGAAGTCTTCTTACGTACAATCATTAAGACAGATTTTGACCATTCATTGCGAATGGCATGTTTCAGTTATTAAAGAAATTATAGTATTTCACTATTTTGAAAACTCATTTTGCCATTGATGCATAGAAATAGCTGCACATGTTATATTTGTTATACAAAGGTGTGTGCCAAGGAAATCAGTTGTTTTATCCAAGATTGAGCAACAAGTCCCTGCTCAATCAAACATCTATGTATTTCGCCATTTGACCCTTGTCCATTCTCTTCATTCCCCAGTTGTACATATACACAGTCGAGTTTGGCTTGGTGAATGAGAAGGACGGAGTCAAAGTCTACGGAGCTGGTCTGTTGTCTTCAGCTGAAGAATTGGAGGTATCTATATCAGTAACGAACTAGATATAAAATTAAAACAGTTAAATTCTGTCTAAATAGAGTTCTTTGCTCTCGTTAACATTTCCCTTGTAATACAATAAAGTTTCTCTTTGATGTTTTAGCACTGTAGGTCCGACAAAGCAGTGAGGAAGCCGTTCACAGCCGAGATGGCCAGCTTGCAACCCTACTCTATCACCACATTTCAGGAATTGTACTTTGTCTGTGAAAGCATTTCGAGTGCCATGGAAGAATTGAGGTATGTTTTGAGATCAGTTGCAAGTCCGCCATTCCTCTTAACTCAGTTTGGCCGATGAGAGTTCCTCTTTCAGATCCTAGAATATTGTTTGAACCTGTTTACAGGGCTGTCTTGAAACTCAGGTCTTATGACGACCCCGGCTCACCAGCTTCATACAAATGTCCACAGGTGATTAAACGAACCAACAGCGGGTTCGTTTGTTTTGTATGAGGAGCATACTTTAGACTTGCCTTCTATTTTCATCACCCAGCTTCATACAAATGTCTAAAAGTGTTTAAACGAACCAACCGTGGGTTCGTGACGTCTGCATGAGGAACTTACTTTTGCCCTGACTTGTCTTCTTTTTTCACCGGCATCGACGGATTGCCATTGGGTATCCGAGAACTCCGGGTTGATAACCTGAACAAACAGGTTGTTATAGCTATAAAATAGCACGCAATTGAGGTAGTATAGGCAGTAAAGATAGGGGCTTTTCACACTTGTATCGCCTTTGCAGCAAGGCCCGAATGCAACAAGTTTTCCAGTTTTTATTGTAATGTGTTATAATATTACCCTCCATATTCGACCCCCCTCCCCTCCCCCCTAAGATTTTCGAAAAGGTTACAGATAAAAGCTTGCCATTTGGCATGTAAGCAGATTAACCTTGCTAATTACTTTCCATGACAACAATAAAATTTTAATTAGGAACTGTTGCTATGGCAACAGACATTTGAAAACATGGCCGCCGTCTTGGCCGCCATCTTGGAGTTTTCGAAATTTTTTTTTTTAGCAAATTTTCAGTAAATTTCCTTGATTTTAATTTTAAAAAACATGTTTTTATAGGCTCAAATAGCAAAATATTCAAAAAGAAAATGAAATAATTGAAAATAGAAGAAATTTTGTGAAAAATTATCATTTCTTTATTAAAACTTCAATTTGCATAACTAATTTCGCATAAATTATAAGTTATAACCTCAACCAATTAACGTCAGAAGATGTGTTATGAATTAGACTACAGGTACTGCAAGTTTCATTTTAATTACTGCAAAGCTTCAGAATTTAAGTAGGAAATACGTTTAAGGGTTAAAGGAATTTATTACCATAGAGATGGTTCATTACTCCTATTCTCATGTACTACAGCTGTATTCGCCCGGAAGCTGCATTTTACAGCTTTTCAGTTAAAAACTGAGGTTGACTGCGGCAAGACCAAAATGAATTGCGCTTGGTCAAAAACGAGGGAAATAATTATGCTTTAGGAGATTTCGAAACAGGCAATAGAAAACATATTTAAACATTTTCAATACAGAAACGTACATTCTAGTTTATTATTTATACATTTTTGAAAACCAGTGATCACTTCTTTCGATTTTGGTGCGCACAAATGCAACAGGCAACTTTTTTGAAATAGCTGTGTAACATTACATCAGTGCTGAGTTTGTTTTGTCGAACATGAATCTTTCTTTTTCTCAGAAAATTTTCATGCCTCGCAGCCAAAGGCTAGGGGAAATATTTATTTAAGGAAGGGATAAACAAGCTCGTGTCATAAAGTTGGCAGAGAACACCGTCAACCCGTTATTTATAATATGGTAGCTGATCATAAAATGCTTACTTTAACATTTTAGAAATTTTGCTGCCAAAGTTCCACGACCTTTCTTCGTTAGTTACAACACAAAAGAGCAGAAGGTGGAACTCGAGGACTCCAACGGCAACAAGTTGAAACCGGGTGTGTAAAGAAGTAGAATGAAAAAGTGCCTTCAGTGCTTTTTAGATTCAAAATAAGCTGAACCTAATTTGATTGACTGGTTTGTGTGGTACGCCACAGCTGATAGGGTGATCCAAAGACAGAATACTGCTGTGTTGAACTCGCCACTGATCATCGCTTAGATATTTGATTGTATCATCTGGCTCTGAATTCTCTGCCAGGAAATTTCAAGGGTTCTATCGAACATAGAGTTAGTTTGTAGTCTGTAAAATCTGATCGAGTAGTAGATATTTTATGTTGGGCAATTTAAAAAAACCAGGCCCGTAGGCAGATTTTTGTCGGGGGGGGGCAACTTGGAATCTTAAAAGCCATGTTTATGGGCCAAACACACTTATGGCCCCCCTTTTTATAGTCGTTTCGATTTACGGTAACACCAACTGCCTCGATAAACCTGTTCTTCATCGTCTTAATAAACCTCCAAATGCGGGCCTTTTTGGGTCCGTGGCGGATTGCGTACGCACCCCGCGCACCCCCCCATGCCTACGGGCCTGAACAACAGCTTACAATGATACTAAGAGCGTCATCGAAAAGATAGCGCTTGATTAAAAGAGACACAAGATGGTTATACTTACCAACAAATTCGAACAAACACTAACAATTAAAAGAATCTACGTAAATCGTAGATGAGAGTACCGATGAGTATCGATCCAGGGAGGCTTACACTATGCATTGCCACTGCACCAACCTCTCAACTCGATGCTAAACACTAAAAGAAAAAAAACCTTGACCCAAGTTCTTGGAATATGTAACGGTGAACGAAAAATTTGATTCAAGAAGAATGGACACGAGTTTGGACTCCACCTCCTTTTTCACTTAAAAGGTTATCAAGATTACTTGGTCGTTTCTAACTCCAATTGTCGGTCGCTGACATGATATAGTTGTCTGAACTTTAGATATCGGATTTTATTTATTAGGTTACTACTATGCGGGATAGGAATGGAGATTGTTATTAAACGTAACATATTCATTTGAGATACCTCAAACCAGATTTTTAGATTGATGAAGATTTGGTTGTTTCCTTAATTTGTTGTCTTATAGGACTTATATTTAGTACTTTATCAGGATGTCAATGGGAAAACAGTTTTATTGTTCAAATATCTACGAATTGTTAGAGCTCGTTAGAATAGATTTTATCATTCGCAATACTTAATCGATTTCATTTACCTCATTCGACTCGTTGCGAGGTTTTAATGGGTTTATAATTGGATAAAGGGTGGAAAAAAAATTAAGTTTCTTGTTCTTTCAGCTTTGCACGCAAACGTATTCTATATGTTGCAACGAAATCTCAGCATTGCAACAAGCTATCATTTCCGCCAACTTCTATTTTATTTCAAAAAGAAAAAATTGGTGTTTGTAGTTGATTAATCGTCCGGGTGAATGTAGTCCTGAGAAGGATTGTTGTTGGTTGTGACTGAAGTTTCGACAACCTGTATGGAGGCCTAGGTCATTTTCAGAGTCATCTTCAACGAAAAACTGTGTTGTAGTTGGTTGGTTCGTATCTGGGAAAGTGACTGATGATTTATCAAAACAATTAAGAGTGTTTTGCAACATCTTATAACATTAGAAAATAAGTCCAGCATTTGCGTTCCTAACCACTATTGTGACTCGGTGGGTACCTGGTTGGTATGTCGAATAAGATTTGTCAACTTCAATCTGACTCCAAGGATGTTTTTCTTGGTTTTCTCCTCAAATAAACTTTCACGGCAGCATCTGGGAGCTTTGGGAACTGCTCCCTGCAAAGCAACATTTAAAAACGTATTTACCATTTATTCAGTAGAGGATTTTTCTTTTAAGTTTGTGAAACTACCGCTATTTGCCGCTCAGCGTGCTTTAAATGTTTGTAAGTAACAATCATCGTAAAAAAAAATTAAATAAAGTGCAACTCAGCCAAGCTGTTATAAATGGGTTAAACACTGCAAGTAAGATTACCACAGACAAACGCTACAAGCTGTTTAGGAAGAACATCGATTGATGACGTCAACGGAAAAGGAAGCTGCAGCTTCAAATCTGAATAACGCATTTGCCGTGATAAGGTAAATCTGGTAAATGTAACTTTTAAATATTTAACAGAGAAGTTGGAGAACGTAGGATTAGTTTTATGTTAGAAAAGCACCCACCATTGGGTATATAATAGCGTAAAATCTGTCCAAAACAATTTTCCGTTGGAAAAACGTAAAAGTAATTAATATAATGTACACGAAATCAGGAAGAGAAAAGCAAATCAAATGAACAGATGCAAGCAAACCACTTTGTACTGTTGTTAAGACCTTTAATGATAATGATGACAAGAATGGTAACAACAATCTCTTTTAAGAATGCTTATATAAAGGAGTACTTATAAGATAAAAGGAGTAGACACTATTTTAATTAGAATTGCAGTAGTTTAATCAAGCTAATTATCTGTTTAAAACAAGTGTTGTGCATTAAATGTTAGTAATTGTAAGGTTGTACATCTCTCATTGATCTCTAGATCATTTCAAAAAAATGGATGCTAATGAATTTCGAAAGATGGGTAACGAGATGGTGGAGTGTATTGCTAAGTATATGGAAGCCATCCATGAGATGCCAGTTGTCCCGGATGTGAAGCCAGGTTTTCTGTTAAAACAACTGCCGAGCTCAGCGCCAGGGGAAGGCGAACCGTGGAGGGATATTTACACAGACATAAACAAGTTGATATTGCCTGGGGTAAAGCATTTTCCTTTGTGCATTTGAACAAAGATATTTTCAGAAATCCTTAAATAAACGTTTGTGTCAAAGACTACAACAGCGGTTCTTTTTTTTAAGTCAGTCCAGTGGAACAGCCGTCATTTCCACGCGTTGTTTCCAAGCATTACGTCACCGCCAGCGTTGCTAGGAGAGATGCTAAGTGCAGCCATTGGGGGAGTAGGGTTCACCTGGGTAAGTTCGTATTCCTATTTTTTCTAACAACAAACGCTTTAATTTGTTCTTCAATTCATGTATAAGTGTCTTTCAGTGTGTCTTTGTAACTGTAATTTGCTGTTACTGTTTATTAGCGCTAACGTTCATGGCAATGTTTTGGTCTTGTTTTGAGTAATTACCATGGTTGGGGATGTTGAGCTTGTTTCACTTTTCATTTTTTGTGCTGTTTGTATTATTGCATTCCTTTTCTTGGTTTGCTGGTATGAACAGTCGTAAATACTTAGTGCTCTTTCCTTTTTTCTTTTTTTTTATCTTCGTCTTTACCTTCACGATTTCCACTGACATTGTTTCTGTCACTACCACTATCGCCGCCATTGTAGTGTTACCAAAGCCTCGCCATTACATTACAGTCGCTAAAAAACTTGATTATTGCTAATGACAACACGAATGCCGATCGGTACATCGTAATCACCATTGCTATTGCCACTGCAACATGTTAACTAATCCTTTGTGCGCCATTGTTATTGCCATTGCCACTTCAACTTCCCTGCAACTACCGTTGCTGTTGTTCAACCATCCTAAAATAGATTCCATTACCAATGCCATTGCCAACGCAAACATCCTTACCATCTTTAACTACAACGCCAAGAACAAGCAGCATAAAACCATAGCCATGAATATAACCATTGTCATCGCCAATGCCACTGTTTTTGTTCGATCTTAAGAGCGGCTGTCTGTAAATATCGAGAACTCGCGGACAAAATTGAAATTTCGGATTTCCTAATATTTTGTCATTA
>JAOBYE010707671.1:0-11359 GCA_025403585.1 Parazoanthus swiftii
CCCTCACGTGTAACCCACACCCTACCCCCTCCTTCACGTGTAACCCACATCCTAATCCCTTCCCCCATAAAGAAATTCAAGTGTTTTAATCCACGCGGCTGCGTACAGCTTAGTTCGGGTGAGTATTACCGACTCATGGGAGATCCCCCCCGCCTCCCCGGCACATAACCTACTCCGATCTTTTAGTCCTGATCTCGGATTCAGCCCCGACTAAAATCCTCAGTCGAATCCTTTGCCAGGTACAACTCACCTTTCCCTATCCTTCGAACAATTAAATTGAATTGACCTCTGCCTGGCTACCCACCCTGAGCAACCTCCAGGGTTGTTTAGGTTAATTTGAACGAAACAGAAACGCAAGCGAAAGCGCAACGCTCTTACGTCAAGGTCAAAACGGGTCCACAAAAGCTTACGCACGACGTACGCGGAGATGGGAAATTTCCTTTTTCTCTTCCATTTATCCTTCCGTTGAGCTTCCATCGCCTATGTCGCCGTGAAAACAAAACACTACGTTAGCAAAAAAAGTGTTTGATCCTTGCGTTTGCTCTTCGTCGTTGCTATGCTTCATTGCAAAACCCATTTTCACGGTAACGCAACTGACGTAAGAGTTTTTCCGTTTGCGCTTTTGTTCCGTACGTCGCTCGTGAAAATATCGACAGTGTAAAATAAACCAGAAAAAAACACGCCCTAGTTCATTTCGATTAGCAAAGCCCGTGCTAATCTGGTTGGATTTCTTTATTTTTTCCAGTTAAACGTTTGCTAGACTCCACATTTGGGCGCGGCACACTGACTCTAAAATATAACGTCATAATTTATTTAAGACAAGGTCAGAAATGTTCATACATTTTTTTAAATAACTCAAGGAATATCCATAAAACCCCAAATACCTGGAATAAGAAACTAACAAGTAACTCTGTTACATAAAAAACTAAACACAATGAGAAAACTGCTGATTATTTGGCAATGAAATGACATTCGTAAAACTAAAGCTGGCGGCAAGCAAACTTCTCTTCATTGTCCTCAGCAGACAATTGACCAGTAATATAAATCCACGATAATGGCAGCAGATGCATAGCGATAACAAAGTTGCTACAAAAACTTAAGTTCATGTGGTAGTTCTTCAGAATTCCGGCTGGGAATATCCTCCATCAACCTCCACATACACGCTGAACTTCTTGGGTTATAGTTGAACATTCGAGACAAAAGCTGTTGGGCTTACAATAGTTTAGTTTCGTATTCCCAGTTACCGCTGACTACAATGACTACAGACTCATTTCTGCAGGGTTAGCCCCGACTTGGTCTTGAATATATATAACTACCAGCGAGAACGACTAGAAGTCCGAGCCTCCAACAATACCGCAAAGAACTGTAAATAACTCATATCTACATGGGTATTTATGTATATTCAAGACCAAGTCGAGGCTAACCCTGCAGAAATGAGTCTGTGGTCATTGTAGTCAGCGGTAACTGGGTATGCGAAACTGTTCTACTAGTCCACACACATTGCGCTGGGTTACAGCTGGTTGACACACAATTAGCGTTGCGGTGACCTGCTGCGGTTAAAGCTATCCACGTGTGTCGCACGTTTAATACGGCGAGCTGCTGGAGAGACAGTTTGGCCAAACGCGTCGCCTGCATAATGCCGCGAACTTCCGTGATGACACTTACTCCACACACGCACTGGGTGTTTGCGAGTCCTGCCAGTGTGACAGTTAATTCACACACGCACTGCGCGTTACGCGCGGTAAACTGATGATGATACACGTGGTCCACGCACATTGCGGGATTAATAGGGTGAACTGCTAGAGCTGATAGCTGGTCCGCAATGCGTTGCGAATTTTAGTAAACAGCTCAGTTACAGTTGGTCACCACCTGTTGGGAATTACGGTGAACTGTTGGGGTTACACTGAGTCAACATGTGTTCTGCCTTGAGGTTAACTGCTCGGTTACAATCGGTCCGCACGCGTTGGCAGTGGAAACAAAGAAGAACTTAACTGTTGAAACACAAGCCTTTCAGCCCATTTCAATTCCTACATGATCCATCATATAAGATCACTTCACAGACTTTGACGGTCCGTCGCAAACTAACAACGCAACACGACACAACAAACTTCCATCTTCATTCTTGGATAAAAAACCCAAAGATACGTCACGTGCTACAACACTGTGGATTTTCCGCTCATTAAAAAAGCTCTATTCTGGCCTTGATAATAGACTGGGCTCTGTCCCGGTCCCGATACCTGTTGAAAAAAAACACCGAATATAGTTAACTAGTTTATTATTTAATTTGTTTATTTACTTGAGTTGCACCCGATACCTATTGACGGAAAATACTGAGTTCACGGCCCTGCTACACGAGGCAGTTTTTTCTGCAACCTGCAATGCAACGCTGACAATAACGAAACAATGCAAGTTGCTAGTAGATGTCATACGTTCGCAACTCTTTCGCACTTCGCAACGCAACTCATTCCTTGTCTGCGATAAAACTAGACACGTCAGCGACTTTCCGCAAGTCCAGAAGAATATCCCATTTCCTAATTACGCTCCACTGCTCACAAACAAACCTTAATGTCGAGGCCAGGTGCTCACTTTTCATACATCCGATTTGTAGACTTACAAGACCGAGGCATAGTTCATCGCAATGCTGCAGCAGACCTAAGTTAAGTTCAAAAAACTTTTGCACTTGTTGAAAAAACTGAAGATCCCTCTAAAAAGCAGAAAACGTAACTGAATTTTTTCACCGAGTAAATAACACTACAATACGAAACGTTTTTAAAACTCCTGTAACAAAGACAGCGTAAAGCATACAAGTACGACTTAAACCCATCGAACTGATGAAAATATTGGCTGTCAGCTCACCATCTCGATGTAGTTCATGTCACGATTTTCTCTCCGGGACCAGTAGCCCTGCATGCTACCGTTTAGTGTGTGCCTGTAGACAACCACACCGAATATTAATGAATGACGGAATAAACTAGTGAATGAATGAATGAATGAATGAATGAATGAATGAATGAATGAATGAATGAATGAATGAATGAATGAATGGATGGATGGATGAATGGATGGATGGATGAATGAATGAATGAATGAATGAATAGTGTAGTCGCCTTTATTTAAACACAAAACAAAATCTCAGGGTAGTCCTTTCAGGAATGCAGTGAAAGCATCTCTGCTATGCATGCATGCCAGAATGAATGAACGAATGAATGAATGAATGAATGAATGAATGAATGAACGAACGAATGAATACCAATTATTCAAACTGAGTATTTCATCAAAAGTACACATTAGACTACAGTTATTTTTTTTTTTATCTTTATAGGTTTAGAAATTTTTATGACAAGAAGTTAAGAGCGAAGGAGGAAAAAATAAAAACAAAATTCAGCCTGATGGCCAAAATAAAGAAGTCTGGCATCTCCTTTAGTTGGGGAATCTATAGTTTGCATGGAAAGTCACAAGGCAGGAACAAGGATTAATGCGATAAACCCAGGTTCATCTGAAATAGTTTCAGTTTCAGTTTGTTTTTTGGCCTATGCTTCGCAAGGTTTACAGTAAATAAATAAATCCTATAATAAACAAGTGTATCGCACAAAGGGACAGCAGTCGGATACATACATGGAACACTGGCTGAAGAGGCTCGTAAAAAAACATAGTCTTATTTAGGATATGAACTCCTCAACTACTCGAATTGGTTTAATACTGAAACTTCAGAAACAAAATAATAAGGAAATAATAGGCAACCATAAATTTATGGAAAATTTGGACGAGAAGGGTACGTTAACCTACAAAATAAAAAACTGTAGCCTTTTTGTTTTCCATAAAAACTGAAACTTACAATAACATCTAATATAGAATAGAATTAGTATATAATAACAATAAAATAACTTATCATTATTGTTTGTTTAATATCAAAAATCTTGAACGATTTAAATGAGGCATCTGCGTGTCTCACTTCAAACCGGAGAGAGTTCCACAACTTAGAACATTGAAACTATCATCATGACCTGGGGAGGGCTAGTCAGTTTTTTTCACCTTGTTGTTTGAATGGAAAAATTTTAGCTTTTACCACGTCATGGACTCAGTTCAGAAGAACGTTTGTGGTTGTTATATTTCAAAACTGACACCTGTTCTTTCTCTTTGCAGCATTTTCATTCTGTCCTCCAAGGGTGTAATTTACTTATTGTTTCACGGCTTGGTATAGAAATTTAGCAAGATCGCCGCGCAACAAATCCTGAAGATGTGCAAGCAGCATTTATTCGTTTGTTTTATTACGACTCATAACATTCACCTTGTATTTTCAGATAATATTTTTTCAGGACAATTCTATTTTAAAGTAAACAGTATGTTGTCACATACAAGGACTTTGGGATCAATGATGGCGGGTAGTTGCCTAAAAAACCTACACTGATATTGACTTACACAGACTTTCAGGACCTTTGCTAACAGATTCAAGAACTTTCTGCCGAAAAAAAACAACTTAATGTTTTTGTTTGTTTGTCTTTAAATTTTCAAAACTTAAAAGAATTTCAGCAGTAAATTTGCTGGTAGTGTAACCCGCAGCCAATGAAAAGACTTTCAAGGACCTCAACTGGTTTCGAAAGATTTCCAGAGATGGAATTTTTTACCCAAATTCAAGGACTTATTAAGATTTTTCAGAACCGTGGGAGCCTTGCACACCAATCGCTATCACTTCGATCAGCACAAGAAGAAATTTGAGAAACACGAAACTTACGTGGGAGGATGATCCAAAGGATAGCCTGCCATATGTGTCATCCCATTAGGATACCCTACTCCATTCTGCTTTGTTCCTCTTGGCAAGGATCCATAAGGCAACTCCACATATGGAATGTTTTCCTTATAAGGACTTGTTCTCTGTTGATTAACATGGACCCCAGTAGCTCTCTTACCAACTGAATTGGTCAGAGTACCAGTCTTCTGTGGGCCAGGTTGGGCCGTGGAACTGGGACCAAGCTGCAGCAAGACCTGAAGAACATTGCCGCAAGATCGAATTATGCAAACGAATTTGGTTGATTTTTTCATTCGAACAACTAAGCATTTGTTGTAATAGTCCAGTTTAGTATTCGTAGTTGCCGCTGATTGCAATGACTAGACTCGTTTACTCTGAGTTAGCCTCGACTTGGTGTTAAATATTTATAAACACCAAAGTAGTAACGAGCTATTTACAACTCTGTGTACTGTTAGCGTCTTACTGTTCTCGCTGTTATTTACGCATATTCAACACCAAGTCGAGTATAACGCTGAGTAAACGAGTCTGCCGTCACTGTAACCAGCGGCAATTACGAATATGGAACTGGACTATTTTCCTCACTCATTGATTTGTTGCTTTTTTACTCATATATTTGCGTCGTATAATTGTTTTGAAAATTGTAGCACCTTTACATACCATACAATGGGCGGTTGGAGTGACGAGTCGAAATAAAAGACAACCAAGTTCACAAACATGAAAAAAGCTAGAAAAATATACAAAAGACAAGAGATTTGCTTATCTTGCTTTTCTTCGTCTACTGTGAAAAGTCACCTGCGAATTTTTTTGGAGTTGAAAAAAAGCTACACACTTAATGCTTTCATACGAGGCGCCATCTTGGAAATTCGGCCAACGTTTGCCTTTCGCTACCTCGCGCACATGCGCAGTCGTTATTCCGACAGTTTGGCTCGCAAACTAACTAGCTTACCTGCATGGTCTGCGGAGGGGGCCTGGGCGCGGGAGGCGCTGACACAGCAGAATGCAGGCTCTCATTGGAAGTATGGTAGTTGCCATGGTGATGGTGGTGTCTGCGGTGATGATGGTGACGAGTGCCGTCCTTCACTCGGGCCACTGCCACTCGCGACTGAATTACATCCAAGGCGGGAACCATCTCCCTGTGGCCAGATTAATATTAATAATAATAATATTAATATTAATAATAATAATAATAATAATAATAATCAGCATCAGCATCATCATCATCATCATCATCAACATCACCATAATCATAATCATCAAAATATATTTATTTTAATAATAATAATAATTATTATTTATTTTACATTTCATACTAAACGTTAAAAAGGTTGCAATACACGAGTTCAATGTATCAATCAAGAAGGCGGCTAAAAATCTAAGTTTGAAATAACAAACAACTACATTAATCTAATAGTATGAGAAACAGTGAAACAGTATTTTTGTGGCACCAATGCCCATCTGAAACGTGACATAACTTTTTAGAAAGCGTTACGTCTCAGTTCAAAACGGGACGAAAAGTGTGCTGGAAAATTGCTTCAAGTTTACACAAAAGGGCTTTCTGTTGTGGTATTTGAAACTTAAACTGCACGAAAGTTATCCTGTATTGTATAAACAAAGTTGACAGAACCAACTGTTAATCAACTTCAAAAGAATGTACAAAACTGCTTAGTTTTACACTGAACAACCGGTCACCAAGCACATAGTTTTGTTTTATGCTTGAGTCAAAAACCTTTCTTCTGGTTGGTTTCAATACCTTTTGTGTTTTGTGCACGGTCAAGGCCAACGAACAAACGAGAGAGAACAAAAACATATACGAAAGAAAGAAAATATAACATAATTAGTTCGCTTTGTCAATTATGGTGAAACGAGGCTTTAGCGACATGTCGGCCTTAGCTGTTACTGTGAACTACTCACTCTGTCATTGGTCGGCTGTGTCTCCGACGTGAGGCAGATCCATCGCTCCGTGCATCTCTGTCGGGAGGGCGGTGTTTGTTGCGGTGATGTGATCTGAACAGCAGCAACAGTGGATGAACAGCAAGACACGTGGACAGTTCGTAATACACTTTTTTCTAATGCAAATAGCCCTAGTGCAGCTAGAGGTCACGTGGTACAAAATATGCCATATAAACTGGAGGAAAAAAGATTGTAAAAGATTCCACTGGGAAATGTAACACAAAGAAAACACACACTCTTTTAGTGAATTGTGTTTTGTTTTGGAGTCTTGCACATTCTTTTGCCCTTCAGTTTGGCGTATTTTGTACCATGTGACTTCTAGCTGCACAAGGCCTATTTCTGCTAGGTCCATTCCTTCGTGGGCGCTAAAAGTGTTATTTATATTGAATTAATGAGCCCAAATTTGACCGAGTAATGACTTTTGCCCCCACTAGGGAAAGGATCTAGCAAAACTTTGCATTAGAAAAATGATGTATTTATCAACACAGCAAATTAGTTTGGATCAGTTTGGATTACACTTAGACAAGGAGACGTGATACCCGTAATCACAAGAATTTCGTTATAGATTCAAAACTTGCCGACGGCAAGTTAAAAAATGATTCAAAACTGACTTGAACCGTCCGCTACTACTTCTCAGCGAAAAAAAGAAAAACCTCTGATTTCTTAAATCACCGTTTGAATCAGTTAATCGATACTTCGAAGGAACAAGACGCTGTTCCTACTTTGTCTTTCACGGATTATTATTCTGAGCGTTTAAAAACAAATAAATGTTCCTCTAACGAGAGATACCACCCAACTTACCGCTGCGTGAAACATGCTCGAATAAGTCAATAAATTTTTCATAAAACTCCGCTACAATCTTAAAAAGTACAACAAAAGTTTTCAAAAAACCGTTCTCGCATCACCTCCAACGACTATAAAGCTAGAAACTAAAGCTTCTCGTGCTTGTTTTATAAACCTAAGCACGAGGTACATTACTGCTACTGCCCCCGCCGTTGATGTACGCATGAACAGGCCCTTTGCAGCTAGAGATCAGATGGTACAAAATATGCCTAACTGGAACGCAACAGAATGTGCAAGACTCCACAACAAAATTAACTAGAAAAGTGTTTTTTTTTTGTTTTGCATTTCCCAGTGGAGTCTTGCACATTCTTCTGCGTTCCAGTATGGCGTATTTTGTACCAAAAGATCTCTAGCTGCAAAAGGCCTATTGCTCAAAATGCAATCACCGTACATTCATTAATCAACTATATTTCAGGTTGTTCGGCCATCTCCTCCCTCCCTTGCAATATTTATAATCCTTTCAGCTCTAGCCAGTTTATCAGAAAGAAATTTCTCCTTACATTATCCACACAAAATAGTTTGTTTGGTATTGAGAATAAAGCAATTGATCCCACAGAGCAATTTATTTCAGATGGAAAACAAAATTCTCCGAACCTGTTTACAATGAAACTATAGAGACAGTTTTGGAGAATACAGCAATACAGCAATACCTGTCCTGCAGTGAGCCCTGCCGTCCCGCTCCACGCTTCTCACTCCAGTGGTAAGGAGCCGCATCACCGAAGTCAGAGTAGTTCTCGGGTTCGCTCTGAGCTCTGAAAATTGTCAGTGAAAGCTCAGGTGTTTAGTTTCTGCCAAGAAATTATTTAAGTCAAAACTGAATTAACATATACAGACGAAGCATGTTCACAGAACTGATTACCGTCCGAATACAAGCCCACGGGCTTGCAGCTCTCAAAGCACTTTTTTTCTGAGTGAGCATGTACACTGCTTTCATAATTTACTCCAGTGACCAATAACTTTAAGTCGAGGTCAAGCTCCAAGTTTTCATACATTTGCAATTTTTTGGCCCTGCTGGCCTCGACTCAATGTTTTTGTTCATGTTCAATGAGGCATATTATGAAAGTGGTCTATATTCGGAGAGAATTTTGCATTTCAAAATTGTTTGGGATTATAAGGAATCCGGCTGGAATTTTCCGTCTCGAAATCTCAACTTTGAAATGACAGCACAGACACACGTTATCAAGTTAAATGGTCATTTTAATTGTCTTCAAAGACTGTGAAACACTGGCAGACAATCTACTTAACCGTAGATCACTGGAACACTAGTTTTGGGAAAAAACCTATTTTTTCAACGTTGGCAAGTAAGCTGACCGTAGTTAACCGTACTTGATTACTTTTCTGTGTATTTTAAGACAATTATTAGACTCTCTCCAGTTATCAGCCCACGGACTTGTTATCGGGTGGTTCATATTCGGAGGGGCTTATCGATATGTTATGAAAGTGGTCGAGTGGTTAGCGTGTCTGACTCGTAATCTAAAGTTCGTGAGCTCGAACGCCCGCCTGACCAGGGCAATAACAGCGCTACACAAATATGCAGATTTGATTAGAAATGTACCAGGATCTGAA
This sequence comes from Parazoanthus swiftii, assembly GCA_025403585.1. Classification (NCBI taxonomy): domain Eukaryota; kingdom Metazoa; phylum Cnidaria; class Anthozoa; order Zoantharia; family Parazoanthidae; genus Parazoanthus; species Parazoanthus swiftii. The sequence continues at coordinate 9,107 of JAOBYE010707671.1, forward strand.
CGGAGAATGTCAACCAACCTTTGATGTCTCCGACCTCCCTTGGAAGGCCCTTCGCTCTCACTACCAGAGTACCCTGACCCACGGTGGTGATGACGGGCCCTAAAGATGATCATTAACCAGTAAAACATAATTATTACCGACTGTCCAAGATAATAATTAACAATTAGTCACCAAGTTGGCACTCCAACAAACTCCAGGTTGAGTATTAAAGAATTTTTGTCTGGCCAACAGATTTTCATTTTTGCTCTGTCGGGGAGATAAGAAGGTGTCATATTATCATAAGTCCAGATAATCTCGATTTGCGTGCGTATTGCATTACCTAACAACATTAGACGGTCCTCGTCCCAGACTCCAACTGTTCAGCAAGCAGCGAAAGCTTAATGCATGCTTCGAGAACTTTCGACTTAGTTAGACAAATTAAATTAACTATAACTTTACAGTTTATTCTGGTGAGAACTTGATGCCCAGATAATAGAAAAAACATTGCAATGCATGAACTTCCCATCAAAATGTCTTCGCGCGCTCTGACTGGTTACTGACGGCAGAGCTGTCAAATCGAGATCATCTGGGAGTCCTTATTTGAAACTTGTAGGCTGATAGTTCTTGGCCCCCAAATATGGAATCAATGTAGGTGTCTGGGCATTAACCCGCCCACCCCTCCCCTAAAGCTAAGGCTAACCCCAACCTAGCTTCTAACCCTAACCCGGAGGGCGGTGGGTGGGGAGGTGCGTAATATAAAGTTTTGTCTCACTTTTGGTTGTTTGTAGCTCCTTAATTCCATTTTCAAAACACACCATTCGATCTACAAACCTTCGCCTTCTTCTTCTCCCGGTATCATCATCAGAATGTGAGCCGTGTGTTGAACGATGTCTGTCAGGTTGACAAGAAAGAAGTGGTGAGAATCGACGACTACATTCGAACAGGTTGGATTTGAAGCTTTTAAAAAGAAAGATAAAATTATTTACAGACAGCATGGGTTAGCGCGTTCATTCAGTCAGCCACTTAAGCCTGTAGCACCCTCTAAAAAGCCTACTGTCCTACAACGGTCTGTGTACAGTCTTGTACTGGGCTCACAGGCAGACATCCGTTAAGTCTGACTTTCACGCTTTGATCCCATACATCTACTGCAATTTGTGACACAGTGTTTGATCTCATACAAGTAGCGAGTAGTTTCGGTTATCAACTCAAAGGTTTGGTGGAAAGAAAAGACATGCTCAAGATGGTGAAAGAAAAAAAGTTGAAAGAAAAATGGAAGCTCTGAAAAACTATATAGCACAAGTCAATTATTTACTGCAATTTGTGACACAATGTTTGATCCGATAAACTTTTAAAACTGTAACTTATAATGGCTGATTTTAGTTTGTTAAGAGGGATTAAGAAACATGCTTCATAATAAATACTATATTTTCCGCCCTGTGAGCTTCAAAAAACGAAAAAAAGAAGTCAAATGAATAAAAAATCTGATATGTGACGATTGGTACCTTTTACGAGGGGTGTCCGTCTCGCTGCCGCTGCTGGGCCCTCCCCCTGAACGACGATGGGCTCTGTTACGAATACAACGCGAAAATAACAAAAGATTACTGAACGATAGCATAGCTGAACAAGCCGTTTGTACCATTGTTAAACTGTCTCAGCTCGAGATACTACCGATACTCCTCAATACCTGAAAGGTCTCCTGAAGTATTACTACCCTCCTCACAGTCTCGTTCCTGCTTCAAGAACCTACTCTCTGTACAAAGATTTAGTCTTAGCTCTCATGTCGCCAGAGCTTTCTCTGTCTGTGCTCCCACTTTGTGGAACAGCTTGCCAAATGACATCAGGCAGTCTAATACTTTAAACATTTAAATTGTTATTGTTAGTACTACAAAATTAAATAATATTTTTATTATTATTATTGTTATTATTATTATTGTTATTATTATTATTATTATTATTATTACTACTATTATTGTTGTTGTTATTGTTGTTGTTGTTACTATTTTATTGTTATATTTCAGCATACCTTGGGAACTTGCGCGACCGTCCTGATCCGGAACTTTTGAGCGAGTGTGACAACTGTGGGGCGGGTGTGTACAACCCTCTGTTAAGACAAAGAAGGGGACTTTTGAGCGAATGTGACAACTGTGGGGCGGGTGTGTACAACCCTCTGTTAAGACAAAGAAGGGGACTTTTGAGTGAGTGTGACAACTGTGGGGCGGGTGTGTACAACCCTCTGTTAAGACAAAGAAGGGGACTTTTGAGCGAATGTGACAA
>JAOBYE010707693.1:0-41686 GCA_025403585.1 Parazoanthus swiftii
CTACTGTTCTACTGCTCTACTGTTCTACTGTTCTACTGTTCTACAGTTCTACTGTTCTACTGTTCTACTGTTCTACTTTTCTACTGTTCTACTGTTCTAGTGTTCTACTGTTCAACTGTTCTACAGTTCTACTGCTCTACTGTTCTACTGTTCTACTGTTCTACTGTTCTACTTTTCTACTGTTCTACTGTTCTACTGTTCTACTGTTCTACTGTTCAACTGTTCAACTGTTCAACTGTTCTACAGTTCTACTGTTCTACTGCTCTACTGTTCTACTGTTCTACTGTTCAACTGTTCTACTGTTCTACTGCTCAACTGTTCTGCTGTTTTGCTGTTTTACTGTTCTCCTGTACTACTGTGCTACTGTTCTGACTACAGTTCTACTGCTTTTTTCTGGCTGTTTGTCTAATTTCAACTGGTGTATACTGTTGTACTATTGTACTCTACTACTTTAAAGAAAGATAAGAGAATACAAGAAATGGTAACAAAAAGTTTAGTTGTTTGTTGGAACCACTAAATGTAGTTGAAGCAAGTACTTGAAAGAAGTAACTCTCAGTAGGTCATGATCAACTTATGTAACGACAAAACATTTAATTGGTATTTAGGTTTACGGTTTAATGTTTATCTATTCACTGTCTTTAGCTGATTTATATAAATAGATTAAGTCTGAACATTTGGAAAGTTTGAATTTTTTGTCAAGGTCAGATAATAGTTGATATTCGAAACATTTGAAGTAATGAACGCTTTTCAACGTGGTAAAAATTATTTAGGGAAATAGCCAAAACTATATTAAAGTCTTGTTTCTACGTTTTCTCACTATAGTGCATGTGTTAGTAGAAGTAAGCTGGTCATATCAGACAAAATACTTAGTATATATAATAACAGAAATGGCCTGGCAACTGCATGACGCCCTGAACAAGTCCAAGTTAGCTATGTTGGCTACAACCGATTCATTCACAATAGTCAGTGCTTGGCGGACGTCTTAGTTTCGCTGAATCAGTCTTTGCGAATTTAACTTAAAAAAAATATTAGTCAAAGTAAAAAAGTAGAGGTGCCTGCAAGATGATCAGTTCTCAAATCTCTAAACCCTTACAAAATTTGAGCTACTCAAAGTCAGCTTCCAAATTCAGTCTAATGCCGATTTTGTTTTTGTTGAATTACTCAGCAAAATTAATGCTGGTTATTAAATTTTTAATTCGCATCTATCAATGACGTTTATGAATAAAGTGTTTATAACTAACGGTAAAATTTAACTCGTTCAGTCTTTTCTTCAAAACGTGGCGTTTATTCACACTATATTGTTTGTATAATGAACAACAGCACGAAATTTGGGGTTTATGCTTTAAAACCTATCGGTGTATGCTTGAACATATTCTTACTAGACGATAAAATCGCTGGGGGCTCTTACAGGCTGATTGTTTAGTTGTTTTTCTTATACTTGATGGTGTGCAGTGTAACTGTGACGCACATAGGTCATAGTATGCTACAGTTGATTGTAAACTGATACGAAACATTAGCTAACATTACCGCCTACATTAATTGACCAAAAACGTCATTTTTCGGAGGAAAGAAGTTGCCGCAACTCTGACAGAGACTAAGTACTGTATTTTTAGCTATACGTGCACAAAATCACGGAATATTCATTTTCCTATTTGTTGATTGGCAATGCATGGCCGTGCTACTGCCAGCGCTATCTCATTTCCATTAGAAAAATGTAAACGTGATCAAAAATAATCCTGACTTGACACTTCTGATATGAAAGCATACAAAACTGAAAACAATTCAGCCGTGCGAAATTCATGATTTTCTGTTCTTGCCTTTATCTTGATAAAAAGTATTTTAGTTTCAAATCTTATGTATTAAGAAAGATACATCTACTGAAAAGTCAAAACCAAGTGCACAAAAGGCCTATTGGTTTACTGAGGGAGGAAAAGCAGCTGGAATTAATACTGCAGACTGCAGAACTTAGTAAACAGTATGTAAAGTAGATTTTCGACTTTCGAGAACGTGAATTTGCATCTACAGTTCCGAAACTACATATTATTTGTTTCAATTACTTGGACCAATGATAGCCATTGTGAGTTTTCCAGTAGTTTTTTTAAATCTTTCGAAAGAAGAATAAAGATGCAAAATGCGAATATTGACGGAGCAATTTATTTGTGACGTTTCGCGCTTAACCTCATAAGATCGAATAAACATAAAATTTTGTGAGAGTGTTTTTGTGTCCCCAAAAGGTTTTTTTTACCCATGAAATGGATTCCATTTCCGTTTCATATATGTTGATATCAGCAGCCATTATTTTTGTCATCACCTATCAAATCCTGGAATCTGTATGAATTGTGCAAGTTGAATCATGTGGAAGCCTCGTGATCCGAGAAAGTTAAAATGTTTGGCAAACAGTTTTGTCGCCAACCAACGATTTTGGCGGGTTAACGAGTTTGTAGCCTCATTAAATACTGACGAATATTTCTAATTTAACAATAGCAGTTTATAGTAACGGGAAAGTCCCGTGGTCCAAGAAATGTCAACATTCTTAAAATGTTTTTGACTGACGGTTTTGTTGTGACTAAGAACTACACACTGTTTTTTTCTAAGAACCTTTTATAGGCCCAGTGAAGCTGAAAAATGACATGCTAAGAACATATACCTGAAGCTTAGATTACTGCTGAGGGAATATTCTTTTAGCACAGAGAATAACTAACGAGAGCAGTGAAATTTACATTTGAATGGATGATAGCAAAGTGTTCGGGTGCACAGGAGATGAGTAGATGATTAGACTAACAGTCTTTAAATGTTAGACACAAAGTTTCCAAAAATACCAAGAACGTTTTTGAAACAATAATTAAGGCTGAGAATCCTGAAAAAAAAATTAAGTAAACAGCTGAGAAAACGACATCTTTGTGTTTTTACTTACAAGTACTCGATATCCTAAAGCGGTATTCTACAGAAGTCTTTGACGGCCATTCAGTCAAAATCTATAAACACGTCACTGAAGCAACAACTGCCGTGACAGTATAAATAATACTGAATGCTTTCCGGCTGCTCGGCCGCAAGAATTTTCCTTTAAATACACTAATTTTTGAACGATATTTATGATTTCCATCGCTGAAGTGTAAGTGATTGTAAATGAACGATAGTGCTGCTTCTGAGGTGCTGATAACCTTTTATAGTAAATGGAGTGACACTCCCTCTGGATTTAGTATCATGTTGACATTCTGTATATATGGTGACTACTAACAATAGAAATGCTGTATATCGATGAAAGTGAAAACAGAGCATGCGCCGAGTTGCAACGTTTTATGCCAGCTTTTGTGGAGCCCAGGAGTCGGCGAAAACTGAACCTGAATTGAAGGTATGGTTGTGCAGATGGAAATGTTCAAGATGACAATATTTTACGAGCTTTGCTTGCTTTCGTTAGCGACATATAAAAGCCGCAGGAAAAGTACTACTCGACACTAGCAGTTTCGATCTTCAACGTCAATAACTATTTTCCGCATCTTTTTTGTCCAATCAGAGCCGTAGCATATGACATCTATGCCATATTTAGAACTGTCAAACTGATATTATTGCGCATGTGCAAAATGTGGTTTTTAAAAACCAATGAAGTAAGCCGATGTGGGGGAATACCCTGCTCAAAATGTGTATGATATCGAATGGGACACTTGACGTCATACCAGTATGATATAAATCCCAGATCGACATGCATAACTCTCAGTTTTAACTGCGTCGAGTCGAACTGGAGACAACTGATTTAAAAGGTTTGAGCAAAAGATATAATACTCCGCAATCACTGAAGCAGTAGAAGAGAAGTTTACAGTGTAAAAGTGTTGAAGTTGAAGGATGCTTGATTCTCTTCTGATGCAATACGTCTTAGGTGAGAATATATGATAACAGTTTTTACCTCGCTGTCGCCAGTTCGGAGCTGGTCGGCGAAGCGAGGAAAGCTCAAGTTCATCTGTAAGTACAGTAATGGTTTGACTTTGGGAATTTAAATAAAGTATATACGCAGATAAACTCATTTGCTCAATTGCGGTGAGTGGAGAATGAAAAATTTCCTGCGCTGGAGCGAATTGTGCGTGTTTACGTACATAGCTATTATAAAAAGTCGGACGAGTAAAGTCCAAGCGCATCTAGACAATTGGCTAAATGTTAGCCGCTACCTCGTGGGGACTCAGCAGTCTCATCATTTTCAAAGACATAACTGACAGATAACGAAGAGCCGTGCATCGGTCGTAATGTCAACATGTTTGCAATTTTTACATATCCACGGGCTCCGTATACATGATCAGGTAAGGTGTACCATGACTACCAATCAATAACACCCACGCATCTCGCATGTTTTGCTGTTTCCGCTCCACTGGTATGGCGAGCTTGGCTGGTGTAGTACTAACAGTGCAGTACTTTAAGTCAGTCAGTTTAAAGCAATGCTTTTGTTGTGTAAATATTTTAAATGAGAAAATCAGGAAAGCGGTTGAAACATTGTTAAAACTTTTTAACGAAAAAAAGCTGAACCTCACGATAATTCCAGTTTTAAATAGCTTCAAAGACAAAAGCCTTTTCAAAATAGACATTCCTGCCAAAATTGAAATATTTAGTTCGGTTTTTAAGTTTGATTGGACTGAACTGTTCTATCTTCATCACTTTAGTTTCCTTCATTTACTTTAAGAGGAGTGAGCTGGGAAAAGGTTCTTAGAAAAATATTTAGCGAAAATTACTGCCGGGTAGATGGAGTTTTCACCCTTCAGAGTCCAGATAATTATAGACTATTACTTACAGAAACAAATATACTTTAGCTCAGTCTTGTTTATAAATTGTTCTTATTCTATGTATGTATAAATGTTTTTGATAATAAAACTGAATATTTTCGGCCATAAATAAAACTTAGCCTCAGGGTTTTAATAACAAACTTATTATGCGTAAAAATAATAAGGAACCTTCAAGAAAAACTTTCGGCTAGAAATATCCCAAACAAGTCCAGAATTTTCTGCTTCTTATACAGAAAAGCGGATATTCCGTCTGGCCTTAAACAGTTAACTTCGCACCTTTAACATATTAGCTTGGTCGTAGGCTCCAACGTATGGCTCAGGTTAGAAATAATAGAAAATATGTCTGTTTTAGTGATGGTTAGAAATACTGTCAACTTTAGTGCCGGCGAAGTGCGGAAGTTATTAGACGGCTGGTGAAAATACAAGAAAATACCACCACAGGTCAGATCAGGTGCCCATCAAGTACGGCATCTTAAACTATCGTTAAAATGCAATTATCCGCTTTACGCCCCGGTCAATGTTTTATGCCACTGAACTAATCAACTAGAACCGATTTTACTTTGATCATGTTGACAGTCAACGCATGAAAAGTTCGTCATTTTAGCTTGGGCCTTCTGCGAGACAGTTGCACCCGCCGGCCTGAGCGAGAAAAAATAACTGGTTAAAATGCTTACACAAAGAAGCGTTGTTGGCTTTCGAGTATTAAAATGACCGAAAATCTTTCCTTAGTAACCTATTGTTTGACTCTGACACTTCATTAGAATTGCAAATCAACAAAAAAACCTCATGGCGGGCCGTCATGGCCTTTGTCGCCGTCTCGACTTCCATGTTTTCAAGGTAACAGTTTTTACCGTTCACAAAACAGACAAATGACAAAACAAGTCCCGATTAATCAGCCAAGAACCAGCTCTATCGTTTTTCAGGTATTTGTTGGAGCTGCTTTGTTCATTTGCGCTAATTGCGGTTACCGGCGACTTCACGTCTTCAGTTCTGACTGACAATGGACATCGATCTTGTGCACGCTAAAAAGAAAGCAAATGGATTTTGGCCTTCTCTCCTTATTGTGCCAAGGAAATCTTCAAGTACTGTTAGTTTCTATTGGTCTTAGTTTCATTTCTAAATAATTAAGCGCATTAAATTGTCTGGAAGCAGTACACAGGAAAACCGCTATTGAAAAAATACCCGCAACCCGCCAACTTCAAGAAATTATGGTATGTTGGTACGGCAGATGCTTCCCCAAATATGACGGTTGACAAGTTAACGTTTCCAAAGGCATGGTGGGTAAAAATGCCATATTTAGAAAAATATGATGTCATTTTTTGGTTTAGACCAATCAGCATGCGCCATCTGCAGCTAAAACTCCCAGTTCACATTGCGAGGTCTTACTTCTCGGAGGCAGTCGTGGAGGCGTGTTCTGTGTGAAACTTTTTTACATTTTATGAACACTTGCTCGTTCTGTCTGGAGAAACGGTCTAATTTCCTTTGCAAAACTGGCGAAAGAGATTCATTTAAGAGTTATTGTGACATACTATTGAAGAGTTTTGCGAAACCTTGCGATTAAAGATGGATTTCGAAGAGGTTGGTTCCTTCGCGTCAGGTATGAACGATCGTGTATATAATTACTTGGCGCTCGACAAGTATAAATCATTAGATGCTTTTGACCAAGAAAACGGTGCCGAGAAAACAATTTTGGTAACATTTTGCTAGCTTAAGATGTTTGCAGTAAAATGTCTGGATTTATTGTCGTAAGAGTTGGTGCAATTCAGAAAATAAAATTGAAAGTGAAAGCATTGTTTCCGTGTGTCTGGCATGGTCACGGCATTGGGCTTGCAATTTTTTCATGTCTTTGAGTGTCAGTATTGGACTGGAAGTATTTGCAATATTGGATTGGAATCAAAATGCGATTTTGTTACAGCAACTGCACGTTTAGTTTCCTTTCAGTTAATCTCATAACCGGCAGAATTCGACAATATTCCTGTCTAAAAATGTACTTTGAAATGTGATTTTGGCGTGTCAGTAATTTGATCCGACCGAACTTTGAAATACTGTTCGCACCCCACCTAAATATACCAAATAATCTTCCCGGGACTCGCAACGTTTTCTTTCGATTTGTGCTCATGATTGCCGACTTTAAAAGTTAATGGGACTCTTCGACTATATACAACGTGATGGATAAATTCCCCAGAGCTTTGAATTGCAAATACTCGACCACACCAGTTGTCAAAAAATATTAAGATTTTCTAGTGTATGTACTTGTATCAGATTTCACTTAATTAGTATCTGTTCTTTTTCTCCAAATTTCATCATTTCCCATTGTAATTACTGTACTCTCACATTTTTAATATTGCTTTTAAGTAATCCAGCTTATTTTGATTTTTTTGTTCTCTTGTTGTACTTTTGAATTGATGTGAAATATTTGCTGTTTGTCTCGACAGGTCAAGATGGAGGCCAAAATATTTTTGATTTCTTGAACACGAACCAGACCATTAATGGTAAGAATTGTACACAGTTTGATTTGAAGCTAGTATTATTTGCAAGTATCTTCGATTTTGTCTTCTGCACGTTGGATTGTGAGTGAATGTTTTTTATCTAGGGAGATGCTTTGTCATTAATTTGTTTTGCTCAAAAAAGCTTGTAAGATTTGCTGACAGCTGCTAAATACCTTGGTGCATTTATTTCTTATTGTTTAGTGTGTGACTGCTTGCATCCTTTCGGGATTTTCTGTTTCACTCTTTTAGTGGAGATTATTCATATTTTGACAGTTGTTATTTGTGGAACCATATTAGGATTGATGTCTGACCAATTTAAATTCTGGGAATAAAGTCATCAAAGTTGGCAGCCCTCACATGGAAGTTTCAATTTTTTTGGGGGATGTCCATGTCAAATGCACATTAGGGGCTAACTTCTTGCACCAGCAAGTGTCCATGAGAGGTTAAATTCAGACCTTTAGTCCATATTGCCAAACTCTCAATAGAAGGGAAAAAGACTCGTTGTCAGCCCCTCCCCTCCCTCCCACCCTGGGGCTAAAAATTAACAGGTGCATTATCCTTTCAAAAGCTTTCGGTTTCATTTCCCCTACAGCTACATCTAGCATATGTAATAAAAAAGCGCAAAGATAATTGATGATTTTAGCAGTTTGCAGGAAGGCCCTCTTGAAATCTGGTCTAAAACCTTTTCTTTCAGTCTAGCTACTTTGCTAACAGACCAGTTTCAATTTATTAAAATTCAGCCTAAAACAAAAGACATCAACATGAGGCTCTTGGGGATAAAGTATAGAGTTTGTATGGATTATGGTGATGAAATTCAGCTCTTCTTTGTACTTTTGCTGAATTGCTGGTGATTTTATTTCAGAGATGCAAATGGGAGATCAGCAGTTTAATCTGCCTTTTGATTTCTTGACACCAACACAACCGTTAAATCCTCTTGGAGACAGCGAACCATTTGCATTTTGCAACCAGAGTCTCTCACTTTGTGATCAGAGCCTCTCTCCTCATTCAGAATTCTTGGATAGCTTGGCTTCCTCCCCAGTGCTGTCACCATCACCACACTCTATAGCATCACCTGAATCAGGGATTGAGGATGATGCTGAAATGGAAGACTCTAGCCCTCTTGATTTCATTCGGCCCGAGTTGACTGCAGGACAAGCAGGGACCAGTTTAGCTGATGTTACAATGTGTCCTTCTCCTGCCAAGCCAGTCGTCTCGGGCTCAGGTAGCTCTACTTCCTTAAAGATTAGGCCCAGAAGGAATTCCAGTCAAGAAAAAGCAACAGCTGCAACTTTGGCATCTGTTCAGCAAGAACTTCAAAATTTGATTAACAGAGTCAGTTCAACCACCCAGCCAGTGTTGACCACTGAAACGTTGTCACTTCCAGACACTTCTACTGTGAATACAATCACCAGCCTTGTACCTGCCATGTGTCCTGTGTCTACTGGAACTTGCACTAATCACGACCAGGTCCCAACACCAAATGTTGTTCCAGTGAGTACAATACCAATTGCTTCTGATGGCTGCCAGCCCGTTTCATCAGCAGTGCCAGAGCCAATGGCTTTGAAGGAAAAGAAGAATTGTGTTGTTGGAAAAACCATTGGAACACCAAAACTGGTCATTGTGGAAGAACCAGAAGAGGTAAAGAACATAACTTTATTGTACCTGAAGAGTCTGGCACAAAAATAACATAATCAGCTCTGTGTGAAAATTTGGTTCACCCAGAGTTTATTAAGGAAAAGAAGGCTAGCTTAGGGAGAATTATGAATTACATCAAAAGTACTTCTTCAGTGTTGGAGTGCTTATGCAGCCTTCTTAATTGTTAGCGTTATTTTTGGACAGTAATTATTTTGAAGAATTTACACTCTGATAAGGGTATTTCAGTTTTATCAATTCTGCATTAAATCATTTTGCAAAAAACTAATTGTAGTCATTTTTTATTAAAGAATTACAGAGCAAGATACGAGAGTGAAGGATGCAGAGGACCTATTCATGGCACAACAGATAATTCGTTCCCAACCATTAAGGTATGTTGTGTGGAAGTGGCTGCAGGATCTTGGCACTACAAGACTATATGATTTACATAACTTTTAATGAGTAAAACTCTGAAAAAAAAGGAACAGCTTACCAAATCTAATGTTATTGTAAAAGGTGAAATTGTTAATGAACAGGGTAATGTTACACATAATACAATCAAATCAAGATAAGAATTAATCAACCTACAACTTAAGTGCAAATTATCTGGTTACACAAACTCTAAAACAAGCAGCCCAGTTATCAGCTAGAAGAAAAGGACAATTGGTTCATTCCAATGCACTTACAGTTTTTATAGATCAATTAAATGTCGTGTGGTCAGCCACATATAAATATTGTAAGATGTACATTATACACACTTTAAAAAGAATCAATTTATGACTTATTTACATGTAATCTATCCTGTTTCAAAACAGTGAGGAATATAAAGCTCATATTGTGCAATATCAAAGCCTTGCTTACTTCGACTAGTTTTTGCTACCTGCAATCAGGGCTTGTAGAAATATACTTTACACAAAATAATAAAGTTAGGTTGAGTTGAAACATGGCCTGTGCATGTATGTAGCACGATGTTTGAATTAAATTAAATACTTGCTGCAAATCATGAATGACCAATTAGTCTGTGTAATGGCTGTTGAGCCTTGACTTTAAAATATTGTTTTTGGGCATTGGGGCAGGTGAAGAGGTGAGTTGAGCATCTCAGTGAATTGTTTATCTTTTGTTTACCTGCAGGTTGATGGTTATACTGGCCAAGTTTGGATCAGTGTACATCTTGTTACGAGTGATGGCCAACCACATTACCACTCGATTCATGGACCTGGATCTACTAAAGTTCCTTGCAAAGAAATGAAATTACAAGGAGTACCAGCTGTCCAAGTGATGGTGGCCCCTGACACAGATATGACTGCTATGTAAGTATGCAGAACATGTTGTTTAAAATGTGGTACAGTATGAAAGTTTTGGAATTTTGTGAGGATTTTTGGATTCAAATTATTAAAGTAGTTATCTCATTTTACAGGTGTACTAATTCAAGAATATAATCGTGTTTTTACTAACATTAATATACTTTACCAACCTATTTACAAATATATTTGATTAAATACAAGCAAATTAGTTGTCATTCAGGTTTAGGTCAAGGCTGTATAATACTTGCTGTTTTTACTGTTGTGAACTCTGTCAACATTTGGATTCTGTTCTAGTCTAAAAGTAGTACTTGCAATGCAAACAATCTTGTGATCGAAGCAAGGCCTAAAATATGTTTTCTTTTGCAGTGATAATGTGTGCAATCAATCCAGGCATTACTGCCGCTTATTATTATACATTCTTTTGTTTGAGTGTAAGCAAGGAAAAAACTTGTGATAATACCAACTTCTAGTTATCAAACTGTGTCACCTCTAATAAAAGGAATTCTTTGATTTTGCAGTCTTGATTCACTGAGCATAAGAAGACTCCGAAACTGGGAGGGAGATAGAGAGTTGAAAAAGAGAGGGATTGATCCAACATCATGGAAGAAAGAAAGAAAAGAGGCCTGCCTCATGTTCCAGGCAGAGTTGCCAGGCAAAGATAATCAGCCGGCAGAAAAACTAAGTTGCCTGTCCAGAGTTTTCAAATGTAGCACATGTAAGGGTTTTTTCTGCAATATTTTGAATACTTATATAGAAAGTTTAGACAGTTGTAGTTATCTTTTGACTGAACTGAAAGGGCCAAATAATAATTGTTTTGTTTTGTTTTCTCTTGCAGCTGGACCAGCAGGTAACCCTGAGGTCTGGTGGGCTAGTTTGAGTGAGGGTTCGGTTGAAGGCGGTGATGAATTAGGTCTTATTGGAAAAAAATTTCAAACAGGTACGTGTAAGATCACACCTACTTATTTGCTATAATTTATGTACATTTTTTGTGAATGAATCATTTCCTTTAATGATAATGAGAACTATTTTATACTTGCTCAAGTGTCGTCATACTGAGTACTTCTGTTTCTTGTCATAGGTTTTCGTGTGAGATTCTCTGCAGATTTGCCCTCTGGTAAGATCTCTGTTTCATTTAATAACTATGTTTGTGATTGCAATATTGACGGAGGATTGGTAAAGAGAGTGTCAACTAGATCGACTATGAAGTCTTGGGATATTTTGAAAAGTCCCCAAAATTTTAGAGATGATCAAAGGCTTAAATTTGTTTGTTTGCATTGTGTTTGGAAACCCATTTTAATGTCTTGTCTTGAAAAATAGGTTGCACTTTCTTTGCCATTTTTCTCTGTTCAGTATTTTGCATGGTTTTCTTCTGGTTTGTATTGTCTGCAGAAATGAAGCACATACACTTAACATGTTGCATTAAATTTTCTTGCTGCATGTTTGTTTTTTGCAAAGATTTGGTTTTTGATTGCTAAATAGTGCATATTTGCTTTGAACTTGTTTTTTGTTTTTTGTTTTAAGTGAAAGATTGTTTCTATTGTAATAATTCATTCTCCAAAAAAAGTTTCAAAAGATACATAAGCAGATTCAAACAAAACCCGCTGTTCAGAAAGTGTGTGTGCTTTATTTACACTGTAGACTGGAGCACATCTGTGCTTTTAGTATGATGTGTATGTGATTGTTGTGACATTCTTGTGTGCCTCTCAAATTAATTCATCATTTGGCAGTCTTAGTCCTGTAAACAAAATATTTGGATGAGCAAACATGAAATATGAATGAAAAAGGAAAAAACAACATCCACAAATTTATTTTAACTAAAATGGTTGCAAATGAGAATTGAAATTCTGTTTCAGTTTGTATTTATTTAATTTGCATCAATCAGATTGCTCAGCGTGGTTTAAGTTGTGTGTGTTATGCTTAGGGGAGTGTGGAACAGAAATAGCAGGTTATAAACTGGGAGGCAATTTTGTGCAAGTGTTCTTTTGGAAGCTGATTTGTCTTGCCATAAAAATGTTTTATTTCAGAACTACAACTTAGCCTTTGTTTTTCTAAATTTGCGAAAAATGGCAAGTCAGAAACAATCAAAGTTTCTACAGCTGGACTGTTTCTTTATTGAAACATGTTGGTTGTGACAGGAAAAAAATTGAGCCACCTGAGCAATGGTTGAGAGCCAGAGGCACACAAGTTTTGTGAAATTGTTGAAATGCTGAACACAAATGAATTACAGATTAAAGCAGTCAAGTGTAATTAACATATAGTCCATTTCATTTTGTTTCCAAGTGCTTAATGGTGACTGATTTATTCAATCTTATCGAGTTTCACTGAGTAAAATGGAAGAAGGATTAGAAAATGAGAGGAAGGGAGCTTTTAATATCAAGTTTGCTACCTGTGCATTTCAAATTTGTACTTTCCTTTTTGATAGGAAAAGAAAACTGCTTCTCTGGGATTCACTTGTGTTTCGATATGTTTACATGTAATTGATTGGGTGTCTTGAGGGACAGGGTTTGAAGTGTTTAATGTCCTTCTTGTAGTTGCGCTTACAGAGGTGACACACAAAGGCCATTGCTCACACATTGGTCATAATGAACAGAGTGGAGCTATTTCCTTATGTGCAAGGTCTCCATTTCAGTTGATTACTAGCTGATGACTGTCCATCTTTTTGAGACCATTTTGCCTGGTGGAAATAGTTGTTCTACGTTCATCAAGTCTGATTCCTTTTCTGACAGTTGAATTTTGGTCAATTTGAACTGCTAAATGTCTTGAAAATTGTGAAAAACTGCCAAACTGACTTCTTCCTTTCCTGTTCATTTTCATAAGCCAAAAGCACTATACTATGTTTGTACTCACTCAGGAACCAGTGGAATTGTTACAACAGCTGTTGTTTTTTTGTTATCCTGCCAGATTAGGAAACAATTAGAATATTTTAGAGGCCTTGGTAAACCTCAAATATCAAATGGCATACAGCCAAATCCTTTCTTGTTATCCTGCCAGATAAGGAAACAATTGGAATATTTTAGAGGCTGTTGTAAACCGCAAATGGCATACAACCAAATACTTTTTAAATAGTTTTTTGCCTCTGTTGTTTTGACGTTAATTGAAAAAATGTATTTTCTAAATTTGCTTGTGCTTTTCTTAAAATCATATGCCGGTAATTTGTTTTTTCTCATCTCTAATCATAAGTCAGTTCCTTTGGCATCTGTATGATCCAAAACAAATCAAAGTCAAAAACAACAACACAACTTTGAGTACAATTAATGAATGTTCTGATTTGGGGCACCAGGAATTGCTTGGAAAAAGTGATGCATGTTTTCGTTATTGAAAAATTTTATATACAAAAAAATTGAATAAAAAAAAACAATCTATGATGTTCGTTCTCACATTCCAAAAGCTAGACATATAAGCTGTCGTGGTTTTTTGTACTGACCAAGCAATTTTGCTTGTGTCAATACTTTGTTATGGAATAACTGATTGGCTTGAAGTAGAATGAGCCTCTGACTTGCTCCAGTTTGGCAGTAAAGTTAAAAAACAGTTTTTCATTTAAAGAATTCTCATTGGACTTGGTGAATGCATCGGTTGTAAAAGATTGTTTAATGTCAGGAAGTTGTCCCAGTGTAACAAATTAGAATTTAACAACATAGCTAACCAGCTGACCATAACAAGAAGTTGAGAAAGTATTTATTAATAACTAAAAGCTGATTGTGTAGTAGTTTATTTTGAAGGTTTAGTGTCCTCTGCTGAATTTTTGTTAGTTCAAATGGTCTATGCCCGTGCTTTGTTTTCAGTATTGTTTCCTAATGCAGCATTGTTTTCTAATCAAGTGTATAAGCAAGATTTAAATTGTTTAAGTGTAGCCGTAAACATGCTTTTAAGTTGTTTTGTTTGAGCAAAATAAGGTTGAATAAAGTTTTTGTATTGAGAACATTATTTTTATTTTCTTGAGTTTTTCATTTGACTATGAATTAATGTAAAGTAATAAGCATTTGTTAGGTCTGATACTGGGATAGCTTCTTGACGGCTGTTAATTGTACTAATCAATGTGTGAGCAAGTGGAAGGAGATAATTAATCAACCCTTCATTACAGTGGAAGGCAAATATTGCGCATGAATTTTTTGACTTGGCACGGGTGAACAGTGAGACAACTTTTTGTCTTTTTAAATTTTCGACTCTACTTCAGTGTTTAGCTTTAAGTGTGCTCCAGGGAAGAGGCAATATTAGTTTTTTTTAAAATACAAACTCTTTCAAAACAAGTTAGTAGCAGTTATTTGCATAGAAAGTTTTTAAACATGAATATATATCTAGTAACATTTGAAGTAAAAAAAGAAAACAAGTTAATATTATCTGGTTATTTCAAATTCCTATAATTTTAGAGGATCTTGTACATACACCAGTAATTTCAACAAAATAAAAATTCATCAGAAAATAATTTCACTCAAGTTTGCTCTAGTTTGGCTGACACTAGTTTTGTTCTGTCAAAAGTAGTTTTGACTCTGCCTCTTCCCCAGGACACATAATTATTGTGTCTGTGTCCTACTGCAAGTTGTAAGCACACACTGTACTTAAAACTGAGATATAAGAGTTTGCATCTGCAAGTTTTTCAATCAGGAGTGCTTATAGCTTAAGGTGTACTGGATTATGAACTTTTTGGTGTGTCCACATTTCAAAATTTGGTGAGATTATGGTTATTCATAATTGGTTTGTTCATGTGGATTATGACCAAAAAGTTCATAATTACTTTACTGTTTGCATCTGGTAAGCCAAACAAATATTGACAATGAGGAACTTTATAATGCATTTTGTTGGTGCAGGATTGGAATGATTTTCAGTTTTAACAGTTTTATATATAACAGTATTAAGTGCATATAGTGGTAAATGAAGCAGTTCCTGATTGACAGTGTTTGACTGGCTTGGCACTGTGCAACATGCTTAAATGTGGCTGTATGTAAGTGTATGTTGGGAATAATGGGTATTTGTGCAACCAATCTGAGGCTGGCAAGTGAGTTTTCCAAGGGCATACTTGTATACCTTTATGACTCATATTATTATATGTTTGTGTGTGCTAAACCCACACTTTTTTGCCCTCCACATTAAATGGTGTTGCCCATATTTTTTAAAGTAGTCGACCTCAGCCAAATGCAAACTGCTTCTGCGGAGTAGTTGTTTGTACCACCTGGGTGTTGTGTTGGTATATGGACGGAGATGGAGTTCAGATCCATATAAAGAAGCTGGAGGTTTTTTTTTTTTTTTTTTTCAAAAATCCAAAAGATGTTTTCCATTCTTAATCATAACATAATCTATGTTGTGAAATGAAGGGCAACTAAGCTGTTTTGGATTTCGGAAAAAAGACAGTTTTTTCAAAAGAAAATGTTTTATTACTCTTAAAAATTAAAGAACTAAATTGTTTATGTAACAAATTGTTTGTTTTTTTGTTCTTCGCTTCTGATACATCATTTTGGTCACACTTTCCTGTGCATAATCACTGTTACAATTTGGCCACAGAGTCCTGACAGAGACTGATTTGACAAATAATTGTGTGCTAGTTCCTTGTAACAGTAGATAGCTATTTTCCTTATCGGTGCTGTAACAAGGAGAGTGTGTCCTAAAATGATAGAACTCTGTCAGTGTTTCAGTTTTCTTTCTGTTCATTTAAGTTTTGGTGTGCTGTTGTGAAAAGTGTTCTGTTTGCCTTTACTTTTTCATTCTTTCTCTTGGTCATTTAATGCATTTTGTTAGTTAATTCAGTGAGTGCAGAGTATGAACAAAGCCCTACTTGAATCTGTTTCAGTCTTTATTTAGAGAACAAGAAGTCAGTGTGATTAAATTTTTATTTTTATTTTTTCTCTGTCACATCTCGTTTATTGGATTTGCCTTGACAGTGTCGATAAGATCTCTTTATAGCAATGTCACTACAGTGCCTGTGTAAAGGTGCCATATCACAACCCAAGGGCCCAGGGAACCATGGGGCCATGAAATACAGAAGATGGCTATGGCATGTCGCCTCTGCATAGCACTGTAGTTACAATTTACTATGTACAGAAACTCCTGTACATCAGTGAATGCTGCTACAAATGTACTGAAACCCATATGTAAACTTGCAGAAGCAAAACAGTTCATTTAGGGCTTTGTTTTAGGTCCTACCACAGTGTCAAGCACAATTAATAAGAGTAGTCGAATGCAACGTCACTGCCAGTCCTCAGGTTTGGTTGAGAACACTTCATTTACTTGATTGAACAATCACAGTGTGGTGTTTTTAAATATTGAATACATGTGAAATGATTGCAAACGTTTCAGAATTTTCTCCCTAGAACACAAGCCTGTGATGTTCAGGAAGGGTAATGAAGTTGTTTGTTAAGGGATATCAAGCAAAATCTTACAAAATACATGTTAGTTCCCAATTATAAGGATTAGTTTTGCGTCTTGCAGGTAAAATGTGGGAAAAATTTGCAGAAGTTGATAAGAGCAAGTCACATCAGGTATGTACTTTAAATTTGTGTAGATTAAAGAGAGCAGTATAAAATGTTTTGATTGTTTTCCAACTCCAGTGAATTTCTCCAGTTGTGTAGTTTCCAGAAAATACACAATAACCCAACCACTGAGGAAATCTTGATTGATGCCTTGCCCAGATTTTTTAGTTTGAGCCCATAACGTTTGTAAACTTTAAAAGACCTTGGCTTCTAAGAGTTTTCCAGAAGCAAGATAGGGCTGGTATTGATATCAGCAAACTTTTAGTAGAAAGATCTAATGAAATAGAGGTTACCCAACTATATCTGTTCATTTCCCCCCTAACTTCATAAATTCCTTTCAATTTCAGGGCGCTGCAGTTTTGCATGTGCCACCATTTTGTGACCTAGATATAACTGCTCCGGTTACTGTGAGTGTCGAAGTTGTTACTGGCTCTGAACGAGATCCTAAGTATAGCGATGCCATTGAGTTCACATACAAACCAAGGGTTAAAGGGGAACAACTGAACAATGCGAGTTTGAAAACAACTGGACAGGACAGTAATATACTGGGGGGACTTGGGACAAGTTTACTGGGGGGAATGACGACAGTAACGACAGTTCAAAATGGAGCTTTGGCTGGAACTCTGAATTGTGAATCTTCAGTGGCAACTGCTTCACCTACCGTGTCCACTGCATCCAGACAATTAGATGATAAAGGTACGAGCTTCACTTTGTCATTCTCTGTAAGAAGTTGTACAATTGAGTATTTTTAAATAACACACTTTTTTCCACATGTCTTAGACAGTTGCTGTCAGTTATATTGACCAGGTTGCACACAAGCCTGTCTGACTAGCCCCTTCTGTGTCTTATTTACTGAATTTTTTGAAGCATAAAGTTATTCATTAGGTGGAAAAGATCAAGTCTCTAAATGATAATAATTTTACACAGCTAATTTTATATGATGACTGTTTTAAAATGCTATTCACTTGGTCATGTAAGTTGTTTCATAAAGCATTAATTTTTTTTGTTTATAGAAATTTTGAACAAAAATTGTAATTAAAACAGTGAGTGTGATCTTTGCACCATGGTCTATCAAAGCAAAAAAATTTTTAGTTGAGTCTTGTATTGAAAACTGCTAATTAAATTGTCAGCTCGTCAATAAGATTGCGTTTACTGTAATTATAAGCTTAAAATTTAGTTAAAGTGTTTATGCTGAACAAATAAATTATTCCAGACTTAATTATGGATTGTAATTTGTGTCAACTTGCATCACTCGGTAGTAACCTTAGAAATAATATTATTGCTGTTGTTGTTTTCCCACTCAGTTATTGATTAAAAAAATATTTGTTTTTGTAATCAGATTGGAAAGAAGTTTGTTTGGACATAAAACATCTTTATCAGTCTGGAGAACTCACACTTGAAAATATCACGGTATGTTCTTCATATGTAACTTGCCCATCACTTCGAAAACCTTGCTGTGGATTACTTGTGTAAATCTTGTTTATTTGCTTCCATACAAAGTCATTTCTTACTTGGTTGTTTGGAACTAGTAAATAGTACTAACAAAGCTATAATTGATCCTGTGTTCTTTCAGTCTTTGGTTGGTTTCATTGAGAGACAGGACACGGTTCTTTTGGAAGCTTTTCGGTCATCAAGAAATTCAGGTACCCTGAGTGAGTGTCGAACAAAGTTCAAGCAATACCTGTCTGGATTACTGCCAAGACTTTAGATAGTCGTATTTATATAGAAATGTAAATATGCTATTTATTTCAGAATTAGAAAGTTCTGTGGCCAAACTAGATTATTGTAGTTATCAGCAAGGTTAATTTAGTTTACCTAACAAGAAGAAGCTCTCCATATGCACACATGCTTTATTCACACTCATTTGGCCTTTGATGTTTGCATAATTATTATGATTAATTGTAGTTTTATTTAAAAACAGTTCAGTTCAATAATTCTTGTATACTGCAATTCAAAAAGAGGATTGATACACAAATTGACATGGAGGTATAAACTTCTTACTGTGTTGAGAGTTACATTTGACCTGTAATTTTCCACATGAAGACGACAAAGTTTATATCTTAATGATGCTAATGTAACACCCAGAACATGTTTAATGAGGAAGATACATGTAGTGCTGCGGTGCAGTCAGTTGGCAAGGGTAGAGTATATTAGACAGGAAAGTTCACTGAAAATACAGTATGTAATACAGCAAAACAGTTGTTGAATACAGATAGATATTTTATGTTAATATCATGGCCAAAATATTGTAGTCCCCATGGAGAACACATAATAATTACATCCAGTGGTGTATGATTTATTTAAGGAAAAAATTATGTACTGTAAAATTCCAAATATTCCGGCTATCCATTGCAAGGTATATGCCTGTGGGCGTATTAAAAAAATAATGCAAGATCCCCCCTGTGTATAAGCTGCCACAAAAATAAGCCAATGGGTAAATAATGTGTGCTACTTTAAATCTACAGTAATTGACAAGGTTTTTTGGCTTTATAGCAAACCAAACTAAGTGTCAGTTTTCATTTGGGCCAGCAATTCACAGCACTTCAATTACTGGACTTCTAAGAAGCAAAACTTGAGTAAGTTTTTAAAAAGTTAACCGACCCTTGGTGTTCTATAAGGCCAGTTGTGACAGCCCATGGGTGTATTTTTGGAATTTTATGGTATATGTACCCAAAAATTCTGCTTATAATTCCCAGTGTTTAAACCATTTCTTTACTAACAAAAAATGCCTTATCCTCCTGGATACAACCCCCCCCCCCTTTCACTTATAGTTTTATCAGGAATAATAGCTCCAGTCAGTGTGATGAAATAGAATTAAACCAGTTCAGATTGAAATAATAGTAAGACCAGTGTATAGAAACACTAATATCAAGGTGTATAGCCATCTTTTATGGTGTTCCCTTTTTACGGAACTGAAAAAAATGATAAATAGTGGATGAAGTGTTAGTTTTCTGATTACAAACCCACATATAACTCTTTGCAAACACTGAGAAGCCCAGGGCTTATTATTTTTACTGTGGGGTTCTATGATATGCAGATTAGTTTCCCTTTTCTGAGTCCGTTAAGTTAGTATTGGTTGGCAATGCCGTATGTTACTATGATAAGGCTAAAGTATAGATTGTCCTATGTTATAGAGTAGTTTATATGATAGTTTCCAGACAGTGCTGTTTGCAGGAACATTTGGCTTAGGTTGTGCACATAAAGGGTCGACTGCTGTAAGTCTAATTTTGAATACTGCTTTTTCATGTCTGCCAAAGCTGATTTAAAAGACCACCCACCCTTCTTGCTAGTTTTTTAGATGCTTCTTTTTGGTCCATCTTGTGTGATCAAAGAGAGAACATCAGCTTTTTCTGTGCACAGTTTTGTTTTCTCTTTTCTGTTGCTGCGACTGCACAGGTTTTCTGGCATTGAAACAATTTTGTAGAAATAGACAGTAAAGAAATGGTCTGTAAGATAAAAAAAAAATCTTCTACCGGAAGTAAAAGTTAAAAAATGTAAATATTTATATAGAAACGAAAATGTTTGTAGTGTGTACACATCAAACGTATGAATACCAAATGTTTTTTAAAAGTTTATTTGATGATATCCACTAGTGGTTTTGAAAACGTATCTAATCAGTTTGTATTTATTTTATAAATGTAATAAATTAATTTGTATTTTTGATGAGTACACTCTATTATATTAAGTACAACTTATCTATAAAGTATACTATATTTTTGAGAAAATTAAAGTGCTTTAAAATGCTATGTTTTATGGTTACTCTTCTCTGTGTAGTATAGCATTATCACCGATCTCGTGGTCAGAAGACATTTCGTACATAAAAAGTACAAACTAATTTGTTCCAAGGTTTTTTTCACTTTCCTTCAGGACAGATTATTTTGTAACTTTACGTGTTTCCTACTCGTCTGATTACACCCCGGCATTTCAGGAATCACTTGTCGTCTAATGATCGCTGTTTAGTGTATATTTGTGTATATAATAAATATCGAACGAACATGGATATATATGCGATTGTAAACCAGTTTCAATAAAGCGTCGAGTTGTACTCGGATTTGTGAGAATTGTACAGTTAGTTATGTTTAACTTGTAACTTGATGATTATAACTTGTATGAACACTAACACGAGTAAAATAAACTGATGATTATCGTTGGTGTGTAGTTCGATTTATTGTTTTTCGGTTTTGCTCTTGCCAAGATTGGACACTGAGGAATTCAGTTTGAAGCCCCTTTACAGCTGGTAAAAAACTCACCAAATTAAGCCCCATGAACCTCTTCGACACAGCGAGCAATGGGTCTGATTGGGATATCTAACGAGTCCTTCTTCATAGAGAAAGATGTCATGTGGCACAATTCGCCGTTTTCTGTATTTTCTTTTGCTGATTTGAGATGAAATTAATATTGATTGAAATTTTTACAATCGTAATCAAGCAGCATTTTGTCATATTTCCGTTTGTTCTGTTAAACTGTCGTGTGTGATTTTTGACTGCATTGTTATCTGCTGGTAGGTTTCCAAAACGGGCAAGTTCTCTTTTTTTACAACACCCCATACATTAGTATTTGTTTCACCTGAAACTATTCTAGGCCCAAGATTGTAAACCGCACAACTTGGGCCAGTTGAAATATTAGCACGGTGCTAGCCCAATTCAAAAATAAAAAATATTCCTCAGTTCATAACACAATCCAACATATGGAAATCTGTCTCGGGTGGTTCAACTTATCTTCTCTCCCCAGTCTTCTCTTTTGATATCGTCCAATATTGCGGCAGAACCTGAACTTTGCGCCAAAATCGAATTTCCCACCTCATAAGACGGCAAGCCACGCAGGCTATTTTCAGCGAAAATAAACTAACGTTAATATGTTGATCCCATTCTTTATTTTGTTGGTAAACTCTGCTTAAAATGTATTTCATATTCTTTTATTTTTTTTTTACATAATGGCATTGCTGCATGTCCGTAAGAAAAAAAGTTATGGTTTTGGACCTAAGATTTCTAAAATTGGCGATTGTAACCGTTTTCACCAAGATTGTTCTCAGTATCCGACCATTTGATTTTGTAAGGGAGGAAGGAACAAGGGTAAAAGAGTTATTTTAAGAAAAAGCTTTTGCATGATCGAACAAGATGAAAAAATAATTGTACATCTCGGAAACTCCAGGGTTTTTAAGGTGCGTCCTCGTCATAAATTGCTTTAGTAATTGCTTTAAAAGTTGTTAAAACTGCCAAAAGTTACATTTATTCGATGTTTGACTTCAGTATAAAAATACGTACTAAGACTGAAGAAAAGCTGTTGCTATGCCAACAATATTAATGGAGTATGAGTCGCAATTTTAAAGAATGCCTGTAAGTAATATCTTAAAAGTTTATCGCTAGGTTTTATCGTTGTGAAGCCAGCACTGGAATATATTTAAGATGCAAACAACTGCTTTAATTATAACAATGTAGTGAAATCAAGCAAGACTTTAAAAGCATTGCCCTGAGGGAATTCAGGACTTTTAAATCTATTAGATAGTAATCGATCGTTTATCTACCCGAACATGGACGCCAAATCCCTCAACAGTAAGTTTTAGATGAGTTGAAAGGTTTTCATTCCAAAGAACAAAATACGCTGTTACTTGCAAACTTGGCACGTCGAAAGCTCCACATTAACGATATATTTATTAGTTTCCTTCGTTGCACGGGACCACCCTCTTGCGAGGGTCAACGTAATGGTTTCGTTAATTGTTAGTTCCTTTTGGCCTCTGGGTACGGAAATTAACAACATGTTTGAGGTTAATTCCGACAGTCACGTTCTATGTTCTATTTATTACTGGCTCTTTGTCGGTGATTTCTTTCATCAACAGATTCAGTTCGTATATCTGTGCAAGTAAATGTTGTTTTTATTTTCCAACTGCCGCTATCTCGTGCGAACTCGATTTGTAGATTGGCTAAATCAGTGAATGCCTCATGTTGTCGTGTTTTTTAAACGTAAAGCGTTGCAGTTGTCAAAAGGTAGTTCAATACATGCATGTTCCTTTTTTTGCAGTTTCAAATCTCTTTAGACCTGTCACTAAAGTGGCTCTAAGCCACGCGTTTTACTTTTTGCCCTGCTACACTATTTTTTGTTAAAAACTAACTTAATAAGAACATTGAGGCCGAGTTTGCCCGAAAAATAAGAAAATAAGAACAAACTGAGGCTGAATCAAAAGTTTATGCAAGTGTACAATGTTGAACTGCAGTAGTCCTACAGTACTCGGCAGTCTCCAATAGCGCACCGATGGCATTCAAAACCGGTTTGCCTTGCAAAAAGCACTTCACATTTCTTGTGAAACAATACGCCAAATTTTAGGCGAGTTTAACCCCGAGTTAAACGTAGCTTTTAAGAACAAAATAACAATTTGAGGCTGAAATTGCCAAAAAAATAAGAACATTGTCATTGAGCCTGAGCAAAATTGTACTGGTTCTTAATAAAAAGTGTATCCGCCCGTTTCCTAAATATTGTTAAAGCCGCACATTTTCGCCCATTTCGACTTCTTGCTCCTTAAAGTTATGCATTTCACTGGTTTTACTCTCAATCGTTTTTTATAATCTCAATTATTTCTAATACTTTTCATACACAAGGAATAATAGCGTTAAATTTCTTTGTTAATATCGTGTATTTTTCTCCTCCGCGTTCGCGGTGAGAAAGCGATTACTAGCGGACTTGCCAGGACATTAGACATAACTGTTCAATGTTTTAAGTATTGCATGCCGACATAGTCCAAAATCCAGCGAAAAGCTCGGTGAAGCCGTGTCTGATTATCTCTGCCGAAGACTGCATTCTCGATTGCCATTTGTTGTTTCGGTTTCCTAACACTTGATAAACCTTTCAAACTGAGTTTCAGAGCACTGCCGACAACGCTTAAGTTCGTTGAAAATTTGTTCCGACATATTCATCGGGACATCTGGTAACCATTTCTTCTTGCCGCTTGGCACTCTTGGAAGTTGTCTCGGCGGCAAACATGCGCTAATATGGCAATTATACGTGGGACACCGATTGGCCAGAAACGTTTGCCCGTTCAAGTAGAAACATGCCTCCCGCTTTTCATTGAAGACTATGTCCTCGTCGCCTTTTATTTTCGTCTGCACCGACGAATCGCCCCTGGTTTAACAATGGAATGAAACGTTCGAATCCGTTGATAACTCCTTACATACATTTTTTGAACATTTTGAAACTTACGTAGTTTTGACATAGCTTTTTTTTTCATGTAGATTCATATTGTCAACTTTTCATATTGTTAGCTTTCCCATATACTGTAATAAGAATTTTTAATATTGTATTTAGCAAAATTGTAAAATAGCGCTGTTGATCATATCCATATGTAAATAGCGCTTTATAAGTATTAAATTATTATTATTATTATTATTATTATTCTTTGATGTCGACCTTTCTTCCGCTTCAACTTCCGTTATTTGGACTTACACTAGAAGATAACCTTCTTCCACTTCCGCTGTTTCCGTTGATTTATTCGTTATTGTAAGCTAGGCGTTTAAAAAGAGCTCCATTTCATGCTTCTCCTTCTTCTACCCTACCCCATACATAGCATCCTTACGACCACACTACACCAGTCCTTACCACTATGTTACATCCAACCTTGCCCTTACATTACCCACCCTGTACCGCTACATCACACTCGTGCTGACTCTTACCCCTACATTTTACACCCACCCGCACCCCTACATTACACCCAAATTCACCCCCTACATTACACCCATCCGTATTCCTACACTATACCCACCCTTACCCCCTATATGACACCCACCCGTACCCCCACATTACACCAACCCGTACCCCAACATTACACCCACCCGTATATCTACATTATACCCATCCTTACCACCTACATTACACCAACCCGTACCCCAACATTACACCCACCCGTATATCTACATTATACCCATCCTTACCACCTACATTATACCCACCTGTACCCCTACATTACACCCACCCGTACTCCTACATTACACGCACCCGTTCCCTTATATTGGATCTAACTTACCCCTACATTACACCCACTCATACTGCCCTACATTGCACCCCCTTGTACCCCTACCTTACACTCACTTTTACCCTTACTTACACCCACCCGTACCTTTCTATTACACCAACCCTTATCCCTACATGACACTCACCCATACCACTACATTACACCCACCC
The DNA here is from genome assembly GCA_025403585.1 of Parazoanthus swiftii. Classification (NCBI taxonomy): domain Eukaryota; kingdom Metazoa; phylum Cnidaria; class Anthozoa; order Zoantharia; family Parazoanthidae; genus Parazoanthus; species Parazoanthus swiftii. The sequence continues at coordinate 24,822 of JAOBYE010707693.1, forward strand.
ATACCCCTGCATTACACCCACCTGCACCCCTACATTACGCCTAACCGCATCCCTACATTACACCCGCCTGTACCCCTACATTACACCCATCCTTACCCTACATTACACCAACCTCTGCCCTACTTTATATTAATCCTTACCCTACAATACATCAACCCTTTCCTACCATATTCCCACCCTTACCCATACCTACACCCAACCCTTCTGCTATACACTCACCCTCTAACCCTTAAACGTTTACTGATGGGGGCCCGGGGGGTTTTACGGACCCACCCCCTAGGTTTTCGAATCAAAATTCTGAAGTTTTGCAGCAATTAAAATGAAACTTGCAGTACCTGTAGTCTAATTAATAACAAATTAAATCTTCGTACGTTAATTGATTGACGCCATCACTTATAATTTATGCGAAATTAATTATGCAAACTGAATTTGAATCAAGAAATGGAATTTTTCACAGAATATCTTTTATTTTCAATTTCTTCGTTATCTTTTTAAATATTTTGCTATGTGAGCCTATAAATACAAGTTTTCTATAAAAATAAAAAAAATTGCTGCAAATTTGCTTAAAATAAATTTTCGAAATAACGAAGATGGCGGCCAAGATAGTAGACATGTTGTCCAATGACGGTTGCCATAGCAACAGGTCTTAATTAAAACTTAATTGTTGTCATGGAAAGTAATAAGCAAGGCTAAAGCTGCTTACATGCCAAATGGCCAGCTTTTGTCTTTAACCATTTTGAAAATCTTGGGGGTGGGGCATCAAATGACCCCTCCCCTTCAACGTTTGTGTTCTCAAAAAAGTCTAAACGTTTAAGGGTTAACCCCATATCATTTTTCCACCTTACCCTATTTTATCCCCCCCCCCTACTAATGCCTCTTTCCCACCCTTTTTCTTCGCTGTACCACTGACCAGCAGGCAACAAACTCGCTTGTACGACTGTACGACAAAAGCTTGTCTGATTAACCCTTTGCCGGAATAGTACTGAAGTACAACACGTGTTTTCACCGGCAGCACTGAAATTGGATTGTAAGTAACAAGCTTAGTAAGACTGCTGACGGCCATTGATGTTTAGGCGTGGTCGAAGTTTTTTTCCCGGTAAGCGACTTTTTGGCGCCGCGAACAGGGCGGCTGGGAAGGTAAATTAGCGTCTGAGGTCAGGCTAATGTAGTGAATGCCTATACATGTATCAAATAAACCTAAAACGGAATTCCTTTTAAGTAATAGAAATAGCAGAATATGATATTATATGGACTACATGACTTAATGGTTTGTATTTGCAAAGCCGTTCAGCCGCACCTTAAAGGGCAAATCCCCGCTTTATAAGGAATTTTATGATATAATTTTAATTAAACGATTTATACTGAGCTTATCCCTTACAAAATAGCCAATTTTCAAAGAAAAGTAGCAAGGGCTGGTATTAACTGGTTCTATTTTAATTAATTAATCATTTTTTTAGATGGCGCAGATTCAATACTCAGTAGTCATTTGCAAATGCACCTCAAAGTATTATGAAAGTAAATGACTTTGAAAATATCAAAATACTGATTGGTTTCAAAAATAATGAAAAGTGATTACCCGTCGTAGTTTTTGAAACAAATGCACTTCTCTAAGCTCTCTCTTTCTTTTACCCAGCTGCTTAAAGAAGCTCTGACCTTCGCAAAGCTACATAAACTGGTAGAGAAGATGAAGAACTCGATACCCAGCACCAAAGGGATTATGGGAGCGATATATAAGTTGTCACAATGCACGATCGTAGTAATCAACCCTTTTTAACAGCTGTATTTTCAGCAAGCCGGATCAAATCAAGAAAGGAAAGGAAGAAATACGGAAGATTACAAGAGAAAAAATCTTCATAGACCTTTCGGAAAGGTCTTAATATACCCACTTTCTGTTTTCATTAAGAACTCGATAATTGTGGCCGAAGTTCGGTGTCTTATTGTTTTGGCTAATTCTGCCTCAGTTTGTTCTTAAAGTGAACTTAATTTTAAACATAGAGTAACTGTTACAGTTGAAAAGTTAGGATCTGGGGCAGAGCCGTTAAGTTGTTTTTAAACACTGCAAAACTGGTCTCAGTGTTTCTTCTTTAAAAAAGCTGAAGGATCCATTTGTCAATTTCTTTTTTCTCAAACAAGCAGAAAGTCAATTAATCCAGCCCAATAAAATGTCATACGTCCAACACACACCGCGCATGTAAGGCTATACTGTTATATACAGGCAAGCTTCGACTGGTGTTTAGAAACATGTGGAATGTCTTTGAACTGTTTCTGCGTTTTTATAAATAGCAAGACTGTCTTAATTTGGTACGTATATATCTGTGATAAATTACAGACAAGACATAATTTGAGATAAATACAGCGGCAGATGGTATGTCTCTCACTGAATTAGGCCGTCGGTCACATTTGTACTCTCTGCACTCCGATCGGCCCACAGACATTTCCCTGAGTCAGCGTGAGTCATCTTAATTTTTTCAGATGAGGTTCAGGTTGACGTTTCCTCGGGCTAATTTCAATCTGTGTGTGGCTTTTCTGACACGATGCAACTGAAACTTGAAAAATTGTCTTAAAACGTTTATCAAAGTTTCCAATCCGTTAGATTTTTGCGGTGTACATATGCTTCTTCTCTCATCTCACGCGCGAGGAGTTTTGAAAGAAAAGAACAAAGACAATTTGCTCTGACGAAGGGATAACGCTCGAGACATCAGTTTTACGGCAAAAAAATATAACATATCAGCCCTTGTTGATCCCCGGGTATTGATCAAACCACGTGGGTAGCTAGACCGTTAGTGTACTTCAAACCGCGGTATATTTCAGAAGACGGGCCAGGTGGAAACGTAATAAAAGGGCTGGCATCAGTTATATCGTAAGTTCAACAACCTCGGCTTGGTTGTGTCATTTCACCGACACAGAGTTCGGAAGCCGGACAAGCTGAAAAACATGGCGGATCCTGTCCAATTAACCTTGCACCTCATCAGTGATGGCCGGCCCTTAGATGAGTGATCAGAGCTAACAGCTTATTAAGTCGGACCGTTGGGTATAACGATATATGGCTTGTGAAGTGAAAATTGAGTTCTGCCGCGAAAGGATAAAACTGCGCAGCGAACGAAAGGCGTTGGATTGTAGTACGTCCTGCGATATTCGTTTCCTTCCTTCTCATTGCGGCTTTTCTTTGCTACTCGTAGTTTTCATCGCGTAGGTGCAGCGGATGCTTGACTCAAGTTGACCCTTAACTCCAAAGTTTGCCGAGCATACTCCTAAACTATCTGAAAACCCACCCGACATCCAAGTTGCTTTTTCCTTCTTCAGTTAGAACATGACTTTCGAAAGTTGTTCAAGAAACTGACTAAATGTCAATTCTGCGTGACTCTAATTCACGAGCCTAAATTTAATTAAATTAAACTAAATTATATTAAATTGAATTAATTTAAACTAATCGATGTTCGAAAACTCTACAACCTGCTAACTTAATTGCTGTGTAATTTTAAAACCAGGTAACCCTAGAGCGCCCAGTCAGCGAAATGTATCAAGATGAAGATATACTGACATCAAGCTCAACCGTTTTCGAGAAGTGACGCACGAATATCCTCGCATACTCTCGATATAATTCACGTTGTCTGGACTATTAAATGTTCTTATAACTAGTATTGCCGACCGAATATTAAAGGCGCAGAAATTCCGCCAACTGTTAAAAGGCTGGGGTTTTAATCATGGACAGCTAGATTCTCTGAATCAACAAATTCAAGAGTACAGCTAGTCAGTCCCAACGGTTTGCCTGGTTGAGCCGCTTTCGTCTCACTTAAATACAAGTGTTCGCGTAATGGAAAACGGTATTCGCCTGAGACGCATTCCAATTTATAAACTGCGAGTAAAGTTGCGGTCCTACAGAAACTTTAATGTTATCATGTTATACCTGCTTGCTTTTCTTTAAAGGGCAACTGCACTCAAAAATCATCGATGGCTTATTAAAAAGGCCGTGTTATCTGCTTTTCAAAACGATAAATGCGGTCAAAAACCGAAAAAATTACGACTACATTTCTTTTATCAGTTTGCACTGTTGGCAAATTAGCTAGAGTTGAGAGACCGACAGTACATTGGGTCTGCCATGTGGGCCGGAACGGGAAGTTCCCCAGTCATGCAAACACTGGTGTGGAGTTACATGTAACGCGCATGAAACTGCGTAGGTAACGAGTTCAGCCGAGAAACAACAGAGTGCGGTACTTGCCGTCTTTTGAAGCAGACTCAGAACTGAGTTGACATCAAATGATCAGTGTGAGTTCACCAGGCTATACAGTGCTTCACTGAACCCTTTTGATGTATTCGTTGATGTCTTTTCCTGGGACGGCTTCTTGTATGATATAGCGTCCATTAGAATTTTGACCACATTTGTAATTGGAATTATAAAACTATTTTAAGGTGGTTCGAAACAGTTTTACATTCTACATTGTCACGAAACATAATGAAGGTTTTCTCAACTGCTTTAAAAAATTTAAATACTGCTCCTTGTTGAGAATTGATGATACACTAACTTTTCAGTTTACGTTCACCTACATTTTGGTTGCCATGACAGCCTGAAGGGCCTCAAACACACCCTATCCTACTACATATTACACAAAAAATAGTCGGCGAACCTCATTTTTTATCACATTAAGTTGTTTGCACACCATGGAGCATATTTTTTAGGAAATTCTGTCCCGACGCTTTTGTGCCACCTTAATACTTTGAAATGTTAAGGTGGCGCTAAAACTTGTTGACAGAAACTTTTTAACTTTCTTTAAAATGTTTTTTGATATGAAGACGATTTTGATGCAATAAAAAATGAGGTTCACCTACTAGTTTATCGCTGAATGCTAAGTATTAGATGTATATGAGGCCCTGTCATGTTGCTATAGAAATAGAATGTTCCGGTAGGAGTGAAAAGGTTGATAAACTGAAAAGGCTGTTGTACTTTGTGACAGAAGCAAACAGAAACTGGCGCAAACCTGTCATGATATATGAGAAAACCTTTCGTAAAGTTCAGTGGCACGGCAAAATGGAAAACAGGTGGGAGCCAGCCTAAAAACGTATTTTAAAACTGAATCTAGTAACCACCGCGCGCACCATCATACCCATGTTCGTTTTTAAAATAGTCAAAAGCAGAACTTATACAAATATTTCTTTTCTGATATTGCTTCAAAACTTAAATGAAGTAACAAGCCATAATTCGTAGAATTCTCCAAAAATGGAAAAGTCCCACAGCCCAAGGTAAGAATGTTTCGCTAATTAAGGTGTTAACATTCAAGAATGTCTACGTCGCAAGTTTTGTCCTTAGCTTTAGGCTAGAAGATCTGTAAAAAGGTTAAATACATGGATCAAAAATTGATTAATCAGTTGTCAAACGCAAAAAATTGCAGGTAATCATCCAAACTTATACCTGTTTGACAGAACTTGTCAGCGTGGTGGAGGTTTGCAGGCGGCTTTGTGTTTGCAGTTGAATACAAATAATTATATAATGTAAAATGAACAACTGAAAAATCGATTATCGTTGCAAACCATTCAATATTTTTACAGTGGTACCAAAATGATCGAGTTGAGATCCTCTCCTGGATTGTACCTCACTCAAGGTGTTTACTTTGAAACACTGATTGGACTAGCTATATTCAAAGATATTTCTCCAGTCAAGCCTTTTAAAAAGATCCGGAAAATAGACTTAGCATTTCAGGGCATGCTAAATTAATGTTGCTTTTGACCACCCAATTAGAAAAAAATCTTTGTCAGTACATTTCGTGTTGCCCTGTGAACACGTACACGGGAATGTTTCACTATAATTAGAAACCGCTGTTCTTTTTAATCGAATGGTTCAATATGAAACCAGTATGCCCCAGTTTGAGCAAAGATCCCCTTAAAAGAAGAAAGCTTGCCACATTTGCCTTTGTAGCCCTGTATCTAGCACTCTTGAATTTTGCAATAGAACCCGAAAATGGTTGTTTCAATTGGAACGTTTCAGCTATAAGTCCAGCTAGGTCATGGGCGTCCAGAAGAGCTTTGGAGGTTAGTTATACCGTATCTACACCGCTAGCTTAACAAACAAGTTTTCTCTTTTCACCTTCTTCTGTTCCCCAAGGGTATAACTAAATTCAGTTTAATTTACTACAGTTTTTGTTTCAGATGTAACTTAACATACGTGTAAACAACGCCATGAACATGATCGCCGCCACAAAAACCTGAAGATGTGCTATGTACATAGTAGCTTCATAGTAAATAGAGCGAAAGTCCTAGGAACTATGAATGCGTGAAAACGTTTGTTTTTATTACAACTTAAAAAAATTAGTAAACCCGAAAATATAGGGAAAGCTTCTACCAATGGTTTCGCCGCCAATCGTAAACTATTGCTTAGTAACCCGCACAGGGAAACCGACAAAATTCCGTTTTCCGTGCGCCGTTCTAGTCTACAACATTTTTTTTTCTTTCAAAAGTAAACAATGATAAATGCACAATTTTTTTAAAATTTGAACTGAGCTTTTATCTTTTGCTTCTAGGAAACTGCTTCAATATAAAGTTATGTTTACAAGGTGTTATAAGTTTTTGACAAGCGTGACAAAATTGGTAACGAGCAAGTTATCTTTAGACTTTACGGGAAATAAACGAGAATTAATTTGTGACGGTAACAATGGATTTGCAGTGGCGATTTTTGTCAGTTTCTTTTAGTGTTCTATTTGTTGACTTATTACAATGGCTTGACACCGGCTTGATCAGTCTGCCCGGCGCCTCGCCATTAGAAAAAAAAGCAAATTTTGGCCCCGTATTTGCAACCGAACTGAACAGGACCCCAAACAGCAACATATGTGCCGCTGGCTACTTCAAACGCTTAGTCTACCCATGCATAGTTAACTGATAGAGCGAACTGGTTATGATAGTCAGCAAGCTTTTCGTTCTTGGTTTTTGTCCTGCCTCTCTTGTTCGTTGGCCTTGACGGTTAACAAAACACAAAAGGCAGAAAAATGTAAGGAGTGACTGACAAATAGAAACATTTGGGCATGCACCGACATTGAACAAATCAATTTGCACTGTCACGGTTTGTTCAACATAAAACAAGGCAGCGTTAGCGCTGTACACTCCTTTTGAAGTTTGATGGGTTTTGCAACCAGTTGGTTCTATAAACTATGACGTATCTAGTACGTACGTTTCAGACCAAAATCTGGTTGAGCTTAGTACCATATCGTGGACTACCCACCCAATTGGCCAATTCCCACCCGAACATTTTAAGCTAAAAGAAATAGAATTAAATCAGTGATTTATATATCCTGTTTCGGAACAAAAGTCTGAACGTCATTCCCTGAAAGCTGCCACATACACGGCATATAACCATGCAATATAAGGGAGTGCCATTTTCCCAGAATAGCCAAGTCACATTTTTTCAGTCACATTTTTCCAAACATAACTTATCAAATCAGACACAGAAGACTGTCTGGCCTTCAGGATTCACGTAAATCGTAAAAGTAATATCCCCTAGATAAAAGGAAAACCTCTCTTCCAATTTGTCCAGTCGTTGACCATCAGAATATTGATACTGGGCAATTCTGAACTGTTCGACACCAAGAGTAGGACGCCATTTGTCTCTCCGACACCCGTTTGCTTAGTAATTAATCCTGCATTGGTGAGCCGACCAATTTCCGTTGCCCGAGGGGGGACCCAATAAGCACTTATAAGTTTCTTCTCCGTGCGCAGGGCAGTCCACAACTAAACGTTTTCCGCCCTTGCCAAGTAATGAATAATTGTATTCTGAGTTCTATCTGAGCATATCCTGTTGAGCAAGTGCTTAATTTTCATTGTAATTAACTTTTTTAAAGTTAAAACACTGACTCTATTATCAATGATAATGTTAGGGTGATCCTAGCTCCCAGACCGTACCCCTTTAAGTTGATATCTGAGCGATCCTTTAAAGATAAACAGCAAAAATTTAATCTAGATTCTGGGTTATTTTCCCCCGTAATTAAAGTGCGTCAAGCGGTGAGCGTAATTAAAAACAGGCATATTTATGGAAACTTTACCTCTACAAAATAGCCGAGGTAAGACAGAAGGCTAGCTCTCGAAACATCAGCTTTACATCCAATCTTACGCGTACAGCAAAAAAATCACCTTATCGATCCAAGTTGATCAAACCAAATATTTAGCTTGCTCGCCAGCGCAGAAAAATAACAGTTTTTAAAAGAGATAGTCTTTCACGATAAATATAGTAAGGGTAATACTGAAATAGAACTGCTTAATAGGCTCGTTGATCACCACCGAAACCTCTGACCCCAAAGCAGAATCAATCTTGTTTCTGAAGACAAGAACCACGCTACGCAAGTTAAAATTTAATGCTTTTTCAGGATAATTCTGAATCTGTAGAAGATCTCGGCTGCGGCGATCAGACAGAACAAGTCATAATTTAAAAAGCTTAAATATTTGAGGAAAGGCAGACGCTACATCACCAAGCTATTATAAAACGGTACTAAAATACACTTTCAGAGGATAACTTTGTTGTGTCTGCCCTGTATACCTGCCTTAATTTAAATTTATTTGACGTCATCAGCATAAAAAAAAGTCGCTGCTTTTTCCTTTATTTTGGCGCGCTTTAATTAGGCATTATTTTCAGACTCGCTTGCAGTCTTAATCCTGTTCAATGTCCTACAAGCATTTTCTTTACTGCAAACGTCCGTTCGTGAGTTTATTGTCGGTTGAACCAAAGCCGCATATGAACTCCACTTCATGTGTACACAGTGCTAGTCACTGTCATGTTTATCGAACTTTGCCTAACCGGTAACCCTGTTCATTAAGTACTTCTGATTTCCTCTCGGAAAAATTTTGCCTCCAAACTTGCGTGGCAGATCCTATATTATGGGACGACCTTCTCTAAATATACGTAACGCACTGGACTTTTCAGTTGTCTTGTAAATACCCTGTTCTATTAATGCATAGTGTTTGTAGCTGTTTATAATTTTAGTTTTGTTTATGTGTTTCATTGCCGTATTCCTCATTTTACAGAATCGCAATGAAATAAATAAAGCCAAAAATGGCTAAAGAGGCACTAAGCTTTAACATGCCCGTGTGCTGGTTTATGATGGTATATATCTAGTGTATGTCTACGTCAGTACGTGTGCATATTTGTGTGTGTGTTTAGCAGTGGCTCCACAAGGAGGGAGGAATGAGAATAAAGAAATGAAACGGGAACAAAAGGCGTGAAATGCGTGGATAGAAAAGTCGAGAAGGAAACAAATGAGAAAGTTTTGGAAGAAATTTCCTTTCTCAGGTTCCAATTTCCCACTGAGGACAAATAGACGAAGATGATGATGATGATGATGATGATGATTAAGATGATGATGATGATGATTAAGATGATGATGATGATGATGATGATGATGAAGATGATGATGATGATGATGGTGGTGGTGGTGGTGCGTGAGCGTGTCTTAACGCATAAACACATCTATAATTTGATGGAGCCGAAACCAATTGTAGAATTGCACACATTTTAGGTATCCTACTGATGGTCAGTTACTGATTTGCGTTTTATTTCAGCGACATTATAGTTGTCTGCGCAGTTTCAACTTATTAAGAGAGAGCCGCGTGTGCGTCGATGCTTGTGCTTTTATGTGCGTGGCGCGCGGATGTTTGCCAGCTTGTATCTGTTTGTATACACGTTTAGCTATTTAAAAAATAGATTACCTCGTTCATTACGCATTCGCAGACACTTTATACACACTAAGTTGCTTACATGAGCTATCTACTCTCTGGTACACAAAAAAAGTGTGTTTGATATTGAACTATTTGGTTGTCCAAATGTATCCTTTCCAATGTAGCCTTATTTTTGGTAACCCACAGTTCATTTCGGTCGGATAGCCCGTCTTGAAATGGCTGTATGCGCACACTCTTGCGGTGGGCTGCATGCGCGCGTTCACGTGTTCACTTGTGCCATGTGCGTGTAGCCTCAACAACTCTATAATAATGCTCTTTGTTTACTGACAAATAGTTCGTTTCATGTGTTACGGTAAACACTTCAAAAACCTAAAAATATATTAAAATCTACAAATAAAGAAGGATAAAAATGTGATGATACCGGTTTATACAGATTATATATTTGATTCATACTTAAAAATTAATATGTTCGTGTGAGCATGTCTTGGTACAAGGAGGGTATTCGAAAGCCGGACGACTCCGAAAAACCCGCCAAGTATGTGACGTGATGTGTGTTCAAATAAACTGCGCTTTTTTTTACCTGAACAATAGACATGGCGTGATAAAGCAACCTCTAACACTCTAAAACACGCTCGAATTCCGTTTTGTGACACAGCTTGAGGTTACTATTTGCTGTTTTGATAAACGATCAAAGCAGGGATTAACTTTAATGCAATTATTTTGACCCAAGATCGATACATGTCAACATCAGAATCTGAAAAAAGTTTTTTCACTTCTGTATATTGTTCAGTCTACAGAGATGGCTGAAAATTTGGAAAGTCTTTTGCGCGCAGGAGTGTGGGCTCTTTATCATTACGGAAACCAACCGCGAACAAACACCCCGCGCCTTGGGAGTGAGTCCCAGTCATGTCACCCTTGACTCTCTTCACAATACTCTCATTTCAATAAATCATGACGCACCTTTATATCCACGCTGGAGGCCATTTTCAGTTTCAATCTTATTTGCAGATCGGTTTATTGTTCCTTGTCTTCTTTCTTTCTCGTATTGGAGTTGTTTGTCACGGATGCCGGTCACTACCCATTTCCGCTTCATAACACGCTACAACCTAAACCAAACAAACGTGTTTACTTCATCACTGGGATCGGACTATATCTACCACATGCGCTCATCCGGGTCAAGTCTCGTTAACGGGAACAATTCCATATCACTATATATCGGACGAAAAAGCTTAGTTTCTTCAATTCATGTCTAAGTCCAAAGAATGGGCGTAAGTGCAAAGGCAAAGTACAACTGTGAGTTGTCCGAGCTTCACCCGTACGCCTTAACAAGAGGTTTCTTCTTCAGCTTAAGACTGATTACAAACTGTTAAGATTTTTTATATTAAACTCCTTTTAATGCAAGTTTCAGCTCTTTAACTAGCATCAAGTAGTTTGTGTAGCAGTTTAATCTTTTTATGTGCACTTAGCTTTTAAATATTTATAATTGTAATGTTTTAGCAGGGCACCCATTGATAACAATCACTGCCACAGACGGATGAAGGGTTTAACCCAGTTTAAGTAAAGGTTTGTTATCAATATCAGGAATGGGAATGTTTTTATTACACTTCGGAGGCATCCTGGAGACTGAACGGTTTAGATGGAGTACTTTAGGAAAGATGTAATGCTGTTTGAAATATTTCGTAGTGCTTGCATCTCGAAATGACAATTTCCACAATGTACGCTCCTTTTCACATATAAAGGGCGTCTATCCTATGTGCTGAGTAAGATTCAACGACGTTCCTAGCGTTTTTAGGACTTGAGCCTCAAATGTTTTTAGAAGCGTGTTTGATATTTCTTGGACTGAAGTTGTATCTATATAAATAAATTAATCTCATCAGTGAATGTACCAAAATGCACTGCTATCGCCAACATCAAAAGTGAAACTGTAATGCTCTTTCACGATATTAATAATAATAATAATAATATTAATAATAATCTTTATTTCTCAGGATAAAAGTACATATCCTAAGTTACAATTCTATAATACATAATTACAATTCTATAAATACAATGTGAAAAATATAAAAAACTTTAAATTGAATAGCGTCTGTTCTGCATTCCTTTTCAAATTAAACTTTAAAGAAATAAACGTTCCAGTTTCAACCTGACGTACATTCTTTGGCATTTCAGTGTGAACCTCATTAATTGTTCTTAAAAAAAGTTCTTATAAAAATGTCAAGTAAATACGTACTCCTTAATTAAATGATGCATCCGATTGGCTGCTAAACCGCGTACTCCATCCGTGTAATTACACAGGTCACAAGATGTGAGGATTAGGTTGCATCGGACGAAAAGTTCTGTTTCACACTCCTGGCATTTTTCTTTATTAAGTTTCTGATATTTTTTATTTTGTTCTCAGTATCGTAACTGTTTTGGTGAATGCACAAAATTTGCGTGGGGTTCCCGTCCGGTCCAATACTGCTCTTCCCAAAAATAACTATAAAGAGCTACGTGATGTTCGCTATCTTACGCTGCAATATTCCAAACGTGAACATGCGCAAGTATTTGTCCAAGCAACTGCGAGCCTCCGCCCACAAATTGGAAACCCAGTGAGCGAAGGGCACATACCATTGCGACGATACTCATTTATTCGCAGAATAGAATTCCCGTTTACTAGATATCTGGAAGTTCAGCCATTCAAATAACTATCTACTACATCTTATTCATGAAAAACGGAAATTTATTTATCAACTTATATATAGTTATGATCACATAGTGATCACTGAAGTAAATACGATATTGATTTTGTCAGTAGAGTTATCTTTTGAAGTTACTTTGTAACTGTTTTTTAGCTTTGCCATATTGGGTTATTTCCATTTTAAAAAAAACGTAAACATTACGTGACTCTGTACAACTAGAGTGTTAACCGAGGAAATTGGCTTTTGTTGGTTTTCATGCGAACGTTAACCCTGTTTCACATAAACGTCTAAACCAGCCTTGCAAGGGGTCTTGCAATGTTTTTAAAAAAATATGTTCGTTACCATACTAATATTAAGGTTATTTGTTCCAACACTGAGTTCACGTTGTGTAGAACTAAAAGGCGCATCTGTAATCCCAAGCAAAGATAAAGAAAATTAAACAACTGTTTTCGAAACCAATAACCACTCCCAGCCACAAAATGATACTAGCTAAGGTATCATTCGAAAAACTCAATTGCCGTGGAATTATATCCAAGCACCGCTCCATAAGTGATGCGAGTGCTGTTTCCTGAATATCATTTCTGTTGCGGTCCCAAAAAACCGCACAAAATTCCACGATATCATTATCACGCTAGATCTATTGTTTTCTGAAACAACGAGTTCGCTCTTCTACCTGACATTCAATTCTTTTAAAACAATTGCAAATCTGTATACTAATGCGCTACTTAGTGCTTAACTGACTCCATAGAATTCAAAGAATCCAAAGAAAATGCTTCATTGACTTTGAATCCGAAGGCTGTCGTTTATTAGGAATTTTTAAAGAATCAATTTTACTTCAAATGAGCGCGTGTAAACAGTCAATGGACACGTAAATTAGGCCAAATGTCCCAGGGTCTTTGTTTTCATCTGATGTTTTTCTCAGGAAAGATTAGTTTGGCCCGCTCAACGATGTCACATCGGATTGGTTTTGTAAACGAGATTAAATTGTCCAAATTGTTCAAAGGTCTCGGAGATTTTTGTTCGTGTAAATAGTAATTACCTGCAAACAGGAACTAGGTATACCGTGTGCTAGAATTAAAGTTTAGCACTTGCTGGTTCGTAATCTTCGCGCATCTAGCGGCGGCATCTTATGCATGTATTTGGAGTTTGTTGATCTATTGCGGCACAAAAGGACACTCTCAGAGATAAACTCAAGCATGCTACAAAAAAAGGGTCCGTGTCCTTGTGTATTGAAGATAAGCTTATCACTAGATCAGAGGCGAATCAATTATTTGCCCAAATTTACGAGCTCAGACACGAAAATATCTTCCAATTCCATGCCGCCCCAACGAGTTTAACATGTCAAATGCTGTGGTTCGAAAGGCGATGAAAATATTCAAAAACGGTAGTACAAACCAGTGTAAATTAATACAGATGCTGGTTTTACGATAGGTATTAATCTACTAATTTTTATCACAAATGAAGGCAAAACGCGTCAGCGTAATTACTGAGTTTTTGGCGACGGACCACCGATGTTCAGTTCCATTATTACATAGTTGAAATTGCTAGAGGGCTGAAACTATGTTTTTCTCATGTTACGTTGATAGTTCTCAAAGCAAATCAAGACGGAAATGCAAGATTAATTGGTCAGGAACACTTCAAAAATCTTTAGTTGTGCTTCGAATTTTAATAGTGCATCATTCTGCAAATAGTGGCTGGTGTTAAGACTTGACACATGATTGTGACCGCACCGATAAAGGTGTAAATTGAATCTATCAGAGATCAGATATAATAAACTTTTGTTCGACCGGGTTTCCGGTGACATATAAAGCATATTGCCCTGACTTCTGTGGCACTTGGACCGCGATAACACGCGGTTGTGTTTTGAAAAGCAGGGGATTTGGGGAACACACGCAGTTGGCGACGGAGCGACTCTTTGGTAACCCTGCTCTAGCTGAGTCGTCACCATGTTAATTCTTAGACCAAAGGTCTGTATGCTGATAGTTCTACATGCTCTTGATGTTTTGACTCACACTTGCGCACTTGCTGCGGTTGTGATCGATAAGGACTCGATTCTGAGGGTACCATTTGGGAGATCAAAGTATTTAGACCCGGGTAAAGATCTTTCAATCAGCTATCCTGAGCAAGACCGCTGTCAAGTTACGGTTCTTCGGAATGATCCACTCTCTCAACGCATTGGGTTTTTGATCTCGGACACAGATCCATTCCCGTGTAACTTCGGTCCCCGGCGCCTACAGTACACTCATCTTGGCTCGAGGTTTCAAACACACGATTTTATTAAGCTTCAAATCCGCTTGGACACTCAAAATGAAACTCGTTTTATCCCCTTTAGCCTACATATAAGTGTTGTGTTCACTGAAATGGAATTTCTCCGCACGAATCGTGACCTGGTAGTACCGCGGCCTGGCGGAGTGTCCACGGCTGTGAGCAGTGATGTACTGGATTTTAATTACGACTCAAGCACACAGACTTGCAAATTATCACTGCTGGATTACAAGAAACTTCCTCGTTACGGTAGACTTGTAAATGTCAGTCTTGCTGAGATTCTCGCTCCAGCGCAAATGGAATGCAGCGAATTTCTCAAATCAGACGTTCGCTACAAACACCTCAGAATTAATTCATCGAACCGCGACTATGTTCCGATCAGCGTTGAGGTATCCGACCAAGTCACCAAAAGAGTGTCAAGGGAATACTTCCAGCTGATTGTGCGAATTCTGGGCGCCAGATCCAATCAACGACCTCAAGTCTCTTTCCAGGCGTCACTAACCGTTGCGGTCAATCAGTTTGTCTTGGCGCCGATAACGAGCTCCATTTTGGCAGCTTCTGATGCAGAAACTCCGTCTGATCAGATTATTTTTAATGTGACACAACCATTAGGACGTGGAGAGGGCTCCTTAGTCAGCACCGATAACCCTTATCGGCCGTTGACAGCTTTCCATCAAAGGGATATTACGGATTTGAAGATTGCATACAGACCACCGGTAAGCACTTGGAACCGAACGCGCATGTTCGAAGTAGTGTTGGAGGCACTAGACACGGAGAGTGCAACTTCGGAGCCCATTCACCTACTGGTGGAGGTGAAACCAAGCAATGTGAAAGCTCCACTTGTGACTAGAAACTCCGGTATAAGCCTGTTGGAAGGCCAATCACGAGCCATATCCAGCTCCATCTTGCAGATTTCCGATTCTAATGGCATCAATGATGTTCAGCTTCGAGCAATTGGTGGCCTGAAGCATGGAGAGTTGAAAATTATTGAAAATGTAATCGACACTTTTATGGCCACCGATCTGGAACATGGCGTCATCGCATACCACCATGATGGCTCCGAGACACACAGTGACAATATTTTGTTTCGTATGACTGACGGCCAATACAGTGTGGATTTTCTGTTTCCTGTTACGATAGGTACTGTAGATGACCAAGCGCCCTCCTTGGTGTATAACACTGGTCTGAAACTGGATGAAGGCTCGCTCGCTATGATAGACCCACACAAGTTAAGTGCCACTGATATCGATTCCGATTATGCGACGGTAAGGTTTAAACTTATCGATTCGCCACAAAAGAAAAGGGCTGGGGTTATATCTCTGCGCCAGAATATAGTCCCAGTCAATATGCAAGGGTGGGTGGAGCAGGCTGGTGGGGTTTATGAAAAAAATGTCACAGAATTTTTTCAGTACGACATAATGACAGGGAAAGTTTACTATCGACATCTCGGTGAAGAGATATTTCACGATCAAATAAGGTTCATATTGTTGGACAGTGCTACCCCGCCCAACATTTCCCCGCCGCAAGTTTTCACCGTGTTAATCAATAAGGTTGACGACTTAATGCCAAGAGTACACTCCACATGTCCACTGAGTATGGCCGCTGACGAACTGAGCCTGACAAAAATGACCAAAGAAATGCTGCGGTTTACAGATGGTGACTCTAAAGACGAGGAGTTATTGTTTATGATAACAAAAGAACCTTATTTCAAAGATGACGCAGAAAGCGCGCAGGATGCAGGGACTATCGTGCTGGCGGAGTCCAAGTTACAAGTTGTAGGGTTCACCCAATTTCAAGTGAATCATCACAAAATCGCTTATCAAGCCCCAGATCGTGAGATCGGTTTAATTCCCAGACACATTCAGTTTGAATTTTCTGTCTCCGATTCCTCGGAAAACTTAATTAAGAATCAAATATTTAATATTTTATTGCGCCCTGTTAACAACAAAGCCCCGACGGTGACTGCAAGACAGTTGGAGGTTCCAGTTTTAGGGGCAGTCTTCCTAGACGCAAACTCACTTAACGTTTCAGACGTAGACACACCGCTAAATAAACTAAGTGTACTTGTTTCTAGGCTCCCGCGGTATGGACTACTGCGTTTGAATGGAAACAAACTACATCGGCGCGGAAAATTTGCTGTAAACGATATTATAGAGTCTCGTTTAACGTACGAGCACACGAGACCGGGAGAGACTAGTGACGAGTTCATGCTGAGGATAGAGGATGGTGTGTACTCTAAACGACAAAGAATAATTGTGGGTAAGTTAAGTT
>JAOBYE010707694.1:0-22438 GCA_025403585.1 Parazoanthus swiftii
CATTAATTATATCCAAAATGGCATGCTGGGTAGAATGAGATTTTCGGAATCCGTACTGAGCCTTAAAGAGCAGTCCATTTTCTTCAATAAAAGAAACCATACGAGCATACATTAGCTTTTCGAAAATTCTGTTAAAATTTGATAGCAGAGATATAGGTCTATAATTATTGGGATCATTCTCGTCATCAGATTTAAAAATGGGAACTATTTTTGATAGTTTAAGCTTGGCTGGATAAGAACCTTGAGCAACAGACATATTAATGAGGGAAGCCTACAATGACACAAGTAAAATGTTGAGAATTTGTAAATACACCAGCTAATTTTTGTTCTTGTTTGCTTAGAATTTGTAGGTTTTTGTTTGAAGCTATAACGGTAACCTTACTTCTGCACAGTACTAGCTTTCCCGTTGCTGTTTATGTATTTTAAACTCCGATCTTATATTTTTCATTTCAGTTACCTTAGGTTAGCGCCTTCCATTTCGGTAAATTTACTGACATTTGATTGCTCGTAGCTCCTTCCGGAATATGGAGTGCACAGTTTATTTTTTGAGTTCTCCTTTTGTGGTCAACAAATGGGCAATTAAAGTTTGAAAAACACTTAAGTTCACTTATATTTCAGAGGAATGACATTAACTGTTGAAAAAATATAGTGAAGTACAACTGAACAAGTCGCAGACAATCTTTCGAGTATTTCTTTGTAAGTTCAGTTGACCTGACTTGATTCAAAGTTAAATTCTGCAGGTGTGCTCAACTCTTACAATCTATTTTCAACTTAAAATCGTAGTTTTTGATATGCGTGTCAGTTTGGTATTCATCAGAGTTCGTACACTTCTTGCTTTTCTCAAATGTATTAGGTTTTCTATAGCTGTTCCCTATAGCTGTTCGCTTTGAGAAATTTGTCCTTCTGTGATCGGATCTTTGTCCGGGGATTCGCTCGGTCGGAACTGGTTACGAGTTTCTGTTACAAACATGCACGCGCGCACGGGTGGAATTATCTATTTTCCATAATATATACAGATGAAAACATCTTACTTGTTACTTTTTGATCTTTATAGTCAGTGAAATTCAGCACTTCCATTAGCATTGCTAACTTCTAGTCTTTTAGTTTTTGCGTGTAGCAGGCGCTTAACTTGCGTTTGTTGTACACAATACTGAACTTAGTGTGTTTTTTAAAACCATTTAAACGACGAAAAGTGACACCATCACTGGATGAAGCATTGGACTTGCACAGTTTTGCCAGGATAGCAGGTATGACGCAAGAACACGTTTGCACCTTTATATAGCAAAAATGGCAAATTCCATATTTGGTCACATGTGTGGCATACATTATGGCATTTGCCATGTTTGCTCTACTGGTGAAAACATGTATTTGCTTCATACTTACTACCCTTGCAAGTTTAAGCCAATCCAGTTTTACGTGCAGTGCATATCATTGTACTTACTTCAGTAAATAAGGACAACCCGGTTTTAATAGTGTGTTCCCTTTACATTTTACTGAATGCTTCTTATTTTTTTCAGGTTTTGCCGAGTCAGAGTTCAGGTAGGAAACTTTACATGTACAGTTTTGTGAAGAGCAACAAAACAACATTAGTGATAGGTGATGATAGAAACGCATTTTTTTAATACGATATCATTTCTTTAAATGTTTAAGCCGCGTATGGTATGACAATGTTGCGGCTGTTTCGTTAGACAAATGAAAAAAATCTCCGTTACAAGAGGAGCTGCATGTGAAACATGGAAACCTTTATTTTTTCTAACAGCTAACTGGCCTTTTTGTTGGTCAGCAGGACTGTCATCACAAAGATGCCTATGCACAGATAAGACAACCCAAATGATTTGTAATATTATTTCCATATATTAGGGAGTGGCGAGGATCATGTGGAAGGGGGCTTCTTAAATGGTTTTTAAAAGGCAAATTTGTCTACTGCAATAAAGTGGTTTAATATTTATATTGTTTAAAACGGGAAATCTTTTCGTACAATTTGCAAAATCACTTCCACGGGATGAATGTCACCGCAGAACACTTGATATCAAACAGTATTCTTGTCAAGTACTCAGTGTGTTCAAAATAGGCCGTCGCATACTACGGCAACTTTGCAGTCTGCGATGCCTACTTTTCGTCATACTTTTTGAAAAACTGTAACACGGAGTGGATGTCAAAAATGTTTCCCGCGGCCACACATAATAGTAGCGAAAGCATACAAATTATCGGCTCGCAAGCTATCGAAATCATCACGAAAGGAATAAAAAATTATAAAAATCGTACGCAAGCGCTAAAAAGTCTTGCTCCGAATAAGTGTTTATTGGACATCTGGAGCCCAGCTTGAAGGAGTTGGCAAATGGAGCGAAAGCGTCAAAGTACGATCTTTGAGCTGCAAAGAGGAAGAAATGAAAGCAAAGATAAGATGAGAAAATGAAGACAAAGTTTCTGTCTGTGCAAAGTGTGTTTGAAGAGAGTGATAGCTGCAGTGCAAATGCTAGGACTTTGTTTGAAATGCCTTGCAGTAAACTGGGAAATCCGAAATCAAGATAGCGAACTTGGTGGTATGGCCATTAATGGTGCTTCTATCATGCTCGGCTGCAACAATGGAGTTGCTACCAGACTGAAGACTGTTGTGCCCAGTGCCATTGTAGTCACTGTATTTGCTATTGCGTGATGCTTGCATGCAGTGATTACAACAAAGAACTAACAAAGCTAAGTTACATAGAGAATGTAACGAGCTATCTGACTAAACTCTGGAAACTTTTTGAACATTCCAATACAAGAACGACGGTCTTTATCAAAACGCAGCTGAATCGTTGCGACTTACAACTTCTGCCAGGTGTTACAAGAAAAACGGCCAAGAAACTGAAACGAGCGTGTAAGACACGATGGCTGTCAACCGACAGTGCTGTTAAAGCCGCGGTCGAAAACTTTCCAGCAATCATCCAGACACTTTTCAAGCTGCAAGACAACTGCGTCACATCAGATAGTCTTTTACGCCACATGAACGGTACAAAATGTTTTAGCAAACTCCATATTCCGAGATTGGTTTTACCAAAGCTTTCTGACATCTCGAAAGTTCTTCAGAGAAATGTGGTGAACTTCGGTCGTCCAGATTAAGTCTGGACAAAGCATCTTTGGAAGACTACTACAAAAATCTGACAGCCCGATTCACAGAGGCAATAGAAAGACTAAAACAAAGTCAACTGATGGAATTTAAGCTTGCCCAGAATGTTGTGATCGACATGAAGCGCGTGGTAATGAAGTACACGAATGCAGAAACATCGAGAACAGATTTGAAGAAACGCTTCCAGTTGTAACAGCTTTTTCCATCTTCAATTATTTGTTAATACCTGCAGGTGACCGCATCAACCATTATGGGGATGAAAAGACAGAGGTACTGGCCAAGCATTTCTATCCAGAAAAAATCAAGAGCAAGAAAGAGTTGAAGCTGATAGTGGAAGTTAAAAATGACATCCAAAGTTGAAAAAGTGTAATGCCTAGTTAGATCAAAGAAGGAGGATACAAGAACACAGAGCCGTGTGGTACTTTAACAGAATAATTCAAAAGCGTTGTACCTTGGAAGTATTACATCCCTGCATCTCCAAGATTGCAAAGGTGGCTTTAACATTATTCATATCAAATGCCTGGCCCGAACGGGTATGCAAGCAAGATCAAAATAACCTAGAATAGCTAGGTTGCGAAGTCGTACGATGAAAAATCTTCTGAATGCGCTCCTTCAGATTTCTTTGAACGGCCCCGATTTTTGCTCAGTGTTTTTTTGCGGCAGTGTTTTAGAAAGAGCTACAATTCAAAGTTGTGGCTTGGGTTAAAGAATCGGAAAAACGTCGAAGTCAACAAAAAAAGGCAGCACTGAGATCAAGATGAACCGAAAGAGAAAGATTAGTCAGTAACTGAGACGGATGTTGTTACGCAAACTGATACTGCCAAGCTGATGGAACTTGAACGAGAGCAGGACGCAGCCGTAAACTGGCACATCTTCCGTGAAGATCACTGAATGGAGTGGCGAAGGGCAAAACTCCTAAGAGTTTTTCGGGATGGGGTTGGGGGCAGAGACGTAATCCCTGGGGGTGAAATCCATACGACACTAGTATATTATGAGTCCCATAACGCATGGCTAATTGTACCCTGATCTCTGCTTCCTGCATTTTTGTTCTTAATCGGTGTCTCAAGTAGTTGATTATCATGTTACCGCGCAAACCCTTATAAAAAAAAATGTCCTCCCCACTCCCCGCCCTGTATGCATTCTCAGACAATGCGCTAGAGACCTTGTTTTCAATAAAAGTTAGACTAAACCATGAGTTCATTTCATTAAAACTAAGATGAAAGCTTCAACCGAAGAAGAAAAACAGTTGTGAAAGAGTTCAACTCATTTTCAAAATAAAAAACAAAACCTCGATTTACTGCCATTCTTATTGAACTACACTCTTTTTTTTTTAGAAGAATATACTTTATAAGAATATCGAGGCTGAAAATCGCGAAAATTTAAGAATATTTTAAGAATAATGCTGAGGCTGAGATTTTGATAAGTATATAGTTTTGTGCAATATATAAATATGTTTACAATAAAATTTAAACATTTTGAAATTCCAAAGTCAGAAACACTAGTTTCTATTGATGTACCTCTGTGAGAAACCATTTTTCGAAGCCAAAAAAAAATGTCCAAGAGTCGACTGACGTGACATCGTGACCCTCAGCTTAAAGGCGACTAGACTGAGATAGTGTACGTAACATGATACCAGGATGTACGCTATCATCTGGAGAATCAGGAAGGCAACGCCATGCTGACAGACTTATTCTATTGACCTGTATTCTAAGATTATTTTAAGAATATTTTCAGCCTCAAAACGCCAAAAAATTAAGAATATTGAGCCTGAGTCTGAAAAACAATATTCTTCTAAGAAAAAAAGAGTGTAATGCAGACATCTCGTCCACTGTCACCAACTGATCTAAAAGGTAACTGACACAACTAAAGAGTTTGGGCTAATCTGGCGCCTGAATTTTTCGTTTGTGAACGACAGTGCTGCTGTTTTCTAAACAACATCCAACGTCAGTTGTAGTATAATATCAGTCTTTATATTCTATTGTTCAGATTAGTCTGCCAGGCCCAGCAAACAGCTATTAAATTAGTAGAAAAACAGATCTGACACAAGCATACAGGAAAGGACATTAGTTCAGTACAATAAACTTCTTGCATATTACAGGTCTTAAGACATTCGAATTCGGAAACCTTGGCTACATGCAGCTATTGTCTGTTTGTAAGGCAAATAATCAGTATTTTGTCGAATATTTTGAAAAATTGCATAAAAGCATCAAAGATGTATTATTTTTAGCGCTGACCGCAGGTGGTAATACTTTATGCATTGCATTTCTGAATCCAATTTGTGTAGATACAGCGCTGACTTTTTCCACATTGAATCTATTAAGCTGAAGCGCAACTGCGTACAGAAAGAAAGTAGCTTGCTTTTTGCACATTCTGGATGCGTTTTTTTTTTTAAAAAAGAGGGACAAAAGAGAGTGATATAGCTCTTGACTTTTTAAGACGAGCAGCTTTAAACGGGATTTGATGTTTTGAAAACTTGACAATGCCAGTGTCAATATGGCAAAGGTTTAATGAATCTAGCCCACCCATGTCACCGATATGTCTTTGCATAATATTGGGTTCTTTTAGCTCAATGTTTGCAGAAGAAAAGTCATTGATACGAGACAATCCATAAGACATATCTTCTGTTTGGAAATGTAATTAAATTAGATTGGAATAAAATATAATCGCTTTCCCACAATACAAAAAATAGATGAAATTAATGTACTCTTCTTAAAATGATTCATAGATCGTTTACGATGAATGTAAACATATTTTTCGCAATATGTCAAAACAGCTGATAAGCTTTGGTAGACAGTGACGCTGCCGGATGTTTGCTGGCTGTCAAAAAATTGATAACATTGAGAAGTATGTGTTTCAAAAAATTTAATTTTTACCTTGTATCACAAATATCCCTTCTTACCCCTAAAAACTTTTCCTGGTGTGTACCACTCAAACGCAAGCTATTCACATTTATTTCATCAACAAAGAGCACTATATACCTATTGATAATCGCAATACGTTTTTATTGCCTGCATGTAAATTGATTTCCTTCTTTTAACGCTTTTCCAACCGTGAGATGTGAAGCTAAAAACTCTGAAATATTCTTTCAAAACCGTTCATTCCACGCGGTATTGAAAAGCGTATTAATTTTAGATTATGCAGTAAAGCAATTTTAAAAAACTCTCAACGCCTGTATATTCGGCTTAGCATGCTTGTCCTTATCAAAATAGCTAAAAGGTTGGGTTTGTTTAGCTCTATGTGTGACAAATCCTTGGCGTTTTTCATTTCTAAAAATTCCCAACAATTTTTTCGGTTTCTTGTAAGCTATCGAAGGCAGTCTCTATGACTGATATTCAGTGGAAAACTATAAACAGGAAATGAAACCGGGAATTTTTGTGTCTTTAAGACTTTTCCATCTTTTTTCCTGATTACGTTTAATAAATGGGAAGAATACATTACCATAATATATAGAACACTTCTGAGGTGCATTCACTGATTTTAAAGTCATGGAATTAATTGACTTCTAAACTAACTAGTTAAACTCACTCTAGCTATTGGAGCTTGGTCGGACAAGGATTTCTTAAGCCAAACATTTTATCTGTCAACTTGCCCTGTTGATCAGCTGGCAAAAAAACGTATGAACTCTTTGCTCAAAGAATTATTACAAGTTTTTCCTCACGGGGTATTTTGTCTGCAATAAGCTTGAAACAACAAATTGAAAGCAACGCTTCCAGAACGTTAAAGGGTGCAAAGACAAAAATTTAATTACACAATAGCAATAGAGTTCATTTTATGCTCTTCAGTTCCAGGTCTTCGAATCAAATGCTATTGAAAACGAACACCTGTTTTGTTATTTTCATTAAGCGTTCGACAACATCACCTAATTGTAAAATGCAAATGTATACTTAACACGCTCGCGCAACGACACGTGGAGACCAGTTGGGTCTAAAATTATTTTGAAAAAGAAACAATTTATGTTCCCCAGCTGAGCAGTGAATTTAATCCGCTTGACTCGCCACTAGCATTATTGCGCGCTACACAATAGTGACTCAGAATAACGAATGGGAAGATCTGTTTATGGATATAATGCAAATTGCTGGTGACAAAAACAGAGGTTTCCAGCTTCACTCTAACATAAGAGAAGGGAATGATTTAAGATTTGAATGTGAAAGATATATGCCGTAGTTTTTCTATGCTCATGAACTATTCGCAATGAAACTATTTTTGTTTCTTAACTTCTTTCTCTCGATCTTATCTTTAGAAAAGCAGCCGGAGTGGTTTGAGAATTCTATGCATTACTGGCCTTTTGACAACATCGTAGGGAAAATAATTCGGGACCACAAGGGCTCCAGCAACGGCAATCTTTCAGGAAGTTTCCAGCTCATTCCCGGAATTGTTGGCTCAGCATTATCACTTACAGGCAGCAGTTCGTTTCTTAAGATGAGTCAAATGCAGCACTCCTGTCTGCTTGATCCTGAAACTTGCACGAAGGGTTTAACCGTCATGTTTTGGCTGAAAATGCCCGTGTTTAAGGGAAACAAGATCATTCTACAGCTTGGAAGACACAGGTTTTCACGAGGGTTCACGGTTTGGACACGGTCTAGAACTAAGAAAATGGTTGGCATGAGTGTTAACACGAGAAAGAAAAGCCACTCGACAACACTTGAGTGGGATCCTCGATACTGGACACATTTGACGATCGTGTGGAAGAGGAGCACAGCAGAACTGCAAGTCTACTTCAACTGCACTCTTAAGTCGAAGAACATCAAAACAGTTAAAACAAAGAAGGGATACATCCCTTCTACGCTCGTAGTTGGTGCGAACAGCGCGAAGCAGAAAAACACCCCCGTTATGGTGGACGAGTTCGCTATTTGGAATGACACCCTGACAAAAAGCAAAATTTGCAGCATCTTCAAAATAAAATCAGGTAAATCAGTTTTTATAACCTTGTGTTATTGCATTTAGATTATAGTGGTTTATCCTATCTACCATCCTAGATTAATAGTTTATCCCATTATTATCTTCCAATTCGTGAAACTGTTATATGTTTCAAAAAAGATCGTGTCGTGAGGGTGGAAATGCTCTATAAATTATTCAAAGTTTCACTTGAAGGATGATTCTAAATCAAGCTCATTTTCAAACCTGTTATAGACTTACATGTTGTATTCCCTTGTAACTCAGTAACAGAATACATCAATGATATTTTGACTTAAAGATAATAAGGAAAATATATGTTATTATATTTTCTATTTGTTTGAACAAACTGCGAAACCCACGGTTCCGTTAGTTAAAAGTGTGCTGAATTATGCGCTTTTTCTTAAAATCATTTTTTGGAAAGCAGAACATTTACTACGAAAACATACTTCACTAGTTCTGACAATTGATGGAAATGATATACAGTTTTTAAGCTGTAATTGAGGCAACGTTTAAGGTGTGGTCGTGACAGCCCCGATCTTTAAGCCGCTTTGATATTCAGAGAGTTTATGGAAAATCGTTGTACAAGAAGTAAAACAAACTTTCAACCTATTCAAAAATTAGAGAATAAACAAAATTTTCCTTAGTTAATTTCTAATGATTTTTTAATAATGTACAATATCAAACAAAAGGGGACAACCTACCAATAATGAGTAATTCTCTGGGATATGCTGAATAGTTTAATATCATGGATTTGCGAGAAAAAAAAGCAATAATGTTCAAAGAAGAATCGACTGAGAATGTAAAGCCCGACATGTTTCAGCCTTTTAATTATTAATTTATAAGAAGATGCGTCTATATGTCGGCTTTGTTAACCTTTTCTAAATTATTTCTTTAATCAGCTTTCTTGCAAAGCAATTTTTACAGCAAACAATTATCGGATCCTAAGAACTCGACCCACAAAGCAGAACGCTGCATGTTGCAAAGACGGCG
The DNA here is from genome assembly GCA_025403585.1 of Parazoanthus swiftii. Taxonomy (NCBI): domain Eukaryota; kingdom Metazoa; phylum Cnidaria; class Anthozoa; order Zoantharia; family Parazoanthidae; genus Parazoanthus; species Parazoanthus swiftii. The sequence goes on from JAOBYE010707694.1 coordinate 8,996, forward strand.
AAGACACACAGACGCCAATGCAATGGCGCGTGCCAGAAACAAATATGTTTGGTCACAGTTTAAGATTCGTGTTGAGTAAATTATTAAAGATTTTGAGATTTAAATGTGAATCTAATATTTAGAAAATCCATTCATATTTTAGGAACTATCTAACATTTTGTTTCTGTTGTCAAGTTAAAATAAAACGTACGACTCAGTCCTCAGACCTTTAGATCTTACTGCGTAAATCGCTCCCGTTTCACAGTAACTAACACATTCACGACTACAGCACACGTTTGATGACTTCGGCCGTATAAGTTCTGGATATCACACGGTTTTGTAATGTCGAAGTCAATTCCAGGAGCTGAACAGGGATAGTCGACACGGTAGAAGTGAGATAGAAAACCGAATTTTTGTCAAATGTACGACTTATTTTAATAGCAATTTGGCCAGTCCCAAATTTCAGTTGGCAGCCTGCAGGTAATTAATTTTTCTGTTAACATTAATATTATAGTTGTGTTTAGAAACAAACATACTCTTGCTATGAAAAAATGAAGGTTTGTGCGCTACTGGGGGCCATCTTCATTAGAAGGGGTATTCGCGTTCGTACAAAAATGTCCTGACTAGCGCTGCATGGTTGAAGATTCTTAAACATGCTTTTGAGTATTCTTATGGTAACCTAAAAATCTTAATTTCAATTTTAAAAGTTATATTATTAAATTTTGATTTTAAAAGTCAGAGCTAGAGTCTTATTATTTTGTCCTAGTTTATTTATGCGGGACTTGTTTACGCATAACTTAGCCGACTTTTGCTCCCTTCTTATCCTCCTTCACAATTTACTCCCGCAGTGACAATGTGATAGTCGCGGATTGTGACGAGCTGTTTTTTTATTCTTCTTGACTTTCAGCTCTGATAATGCGAGCTTTAAATTTTTATTCTGCGTAGAGCTCTCGTTTCGGTAAATCAATTTTGAAAAACAATCACTTATTTGTTATTTCTTGCTTTCAAAACCGTACCAAGACTGCAGCTCCACAGGGTTTTATTCTTTACACTGCACTAGCATGCATCAGCTAGAACGTTGAAGGTAATTTTGAATGTTTACAACTTCAGTGGCTTATCTTCGTGCAAACACAGGAACCTAACTTGATATCGTTAAAAGTTAATCCAATACTTAACCTACCATTTAATTTTTTAACCTTGGTTTTTCTCTAAACACTGTTTCAGAACTGCACTTATCTCTTTCAAATACCAGCATGATCAAGATATATTGTACTTGAGGATCTACAAATTGGAAAATATTTATCATTGAATTCAATCTCAGAGTACAAGTGTAAGATATTTGTAGATATTTGGATTTGATATGCCATCCAAAGAGAGAAAGACCCTTTGAAGCAATCTCAGAATACTTACTACACTAGCCGATTTGATTATGACCAAATATATTTTTATATACAGTTAATGGAGGGTTTAGCAACTGGTCGAATTTTAGCGAGTGCTCAGTGACGTGCAACAATGGGACAAGATATCGGAAAAGAAGTTGTACGAATCCAATGCCGCAGCACCGAGGGAAAAACTGCTCCAGTTTAGGAGCTGATACAGAATATGTCCCGTGTTACTTGAAACCTTGCCCAATAGATGGTAATTATTCAAACTGGACAGAGTTTTCGTCGTGTTCACGAACTTGCGGCAACGGTACAAAGACAAAGTCAAGAACTTGCACTAACCCAACGCCGCAGCACGGAGGAAAAGATTGTTCTACTCGTGGTCACAGGACGCAAGCTGTATTTTGTAATACGCATCCTTGTCCTGTTCACGGAAACTATACGCAATGGTCAGAATTTACGCAGTGTTCACGGTCTTGTGGTAACGGCACGAAGACGAGAACAAGAAACTGCACCAATCCTTTGCCACAATACGGAGGCAACAACTGTTCTATATCTGGTCATCATACACATTCCATACCTTGTAACTCACATTATTGTCCAATTCATGGAAATTATTCACAGTGGACAGAGTTTTCGCCGTGCTCGAATTCGTGTGGAAACGGTACGAAAACCAGAACGCGAAGTTGCACCAATCCTTTGCCACAACACAGAGGTAGGAATTGCTCTATTTACGGTCACCATACACAGGTTTTGTCCTGCAACCCACATCCTTGTCCAATCCATGGAAACTACACACAGTGGGGAAAATTCTCACCCTGTTCGCGGTCATGTGGAAACGGTACGAAATTTAGGACACGAAATTGTACAAATCCGACACCACAACATGGAGGTAAAAATTGCTCTGTTCATGGTCACCATTCTCAAACGATGTTTTGCAACACACATCCTTGTCCAATTCATGGAAACTATACACAATGGACGGAATTTTCGCACTGTTCTTTATCTTGTGGTAACGGTACGAAGACTAGGACAAGAAACTGTACCAATCCAGTTCCCCAACACGGAGGTAGCAACTGTTCTGTTCATGGTCACCATACTCAAACTATATCTTGTAATACACATCCTTGTCCAGTTCATGGAAACTATACACACTGGACAGCATTCTCGCATTGTTCGTTGTCTTGTGGCAATGGTAAGAGGACTAGGACGAGAAATTGTACAAATCCGATTCCGCAACACGGTGGTAGCAATTGTTCTGTTTATGGTCATCATACTCAAACTGTACTTTGTAATACACATCCTTGTCCAATTCATGGAAACTATACACAATGGACGGAATTTTCGCACTGTTCTTTATCTTGTGGTAACGGTACGAAGACTAGGACAAGAAACTGTACCAATCCAGTTCCCCAACACGGAGGTAGCAACTGTTCTGTTCATGGTCACCATACTCAAACTATATCTTGTAATACACATCCTTGTCCAATTCATGGAAACTATACACAATGGACGGAATTTTCGCACTGTTCTTTATCTTGTGGTAACGGTACGAAGACTAGGACAAGAAACTGTACCAATCCAGTTCCCCAACACGGAGGTAGCAACTGTTCTGTTCATGGTCACCATACTCAAACTATATCTTGTAATACACATCCTTGTCCAATTCATGGAAACTATACACACTGGACAAAGTTTTCACACTGTTCTTTGTCTTGTGGTAACGGTACAAAGACTAGGACGAGAAATTGTACCAATCCAATTCCCAAACACAGAGGTAGCAATTGTTCTGTTTATGGTCACCATGCTCAATCGGTGTCTTGTAATACACATCCTTGTCCAGTTCATGGAAACTATTCAGAGTGGACAGGCTTTTCACAGTGTTCTCATTCGTGCGGTAACGGTACAAAGACAAGAACAAGAAGCTGTACTAACCCATCGCCGCAACATGGAGGTAATAATTGCTCCCACTATGGTAGCAGTTCCCATGTTCTTGCCTGTAATACCCACCACTGCCCAGTAGATGGCGGCTACTCAGCATGGTCGAACTTTAGTAAGTGTACGGAATCGTGCGGAAATGGAACTGTACAAAGGTCAAGAAGCTGTACGAATCCACTACCACAGTATGGTGGAAGAAACTGTTCCTCAAGTGGACCTTCAGTCGAAGTCAAAGTTTGCTTTTTGCGTCCGTGTCCGGTTGATGGTGGATACAGCCCCTGGTCAAAGTTTAGCCTTTGTTCTAAAGAATGTGCAGGGGGAACACAGCAAAGGACGCGAAATTGTTCGAATCCAGTTCCTAAATATGGTGGAAGGAGCTGCAGTATTTTGGGTCCAAGAACCGAAATGCGAATGTGCAACCTTCATAACTGTCCAGTTAATGGGGGCTATTCTAACTGGACAGAGTTTACAGACTGCACTAAAACATGTGGAAATGGCACAAAGACTCGAAGAAGAAGCTGTTCAAATCCAAAACCTCAGTATGGCGGGAGAAACTGTTCAAACCTTGGTCCGGATACTGAGACGGTTGCGTGTAACACGCATCACTGTCCAATAGATGGAAACTACACCACGTGGTCATCCTGGAGTGCCTGTTCTTCGACTTGTGGTAGTAGCGAGAAGCATAGGTTACGACGGTGCGCAAATCCCCCTCCGCAATTCGGTGGAAGAAATTGTTCTCGTTTGGGTAAATCAATTCATATTGTTAATTGCTCTTTGGTCCCATGTCCAATCGACGGAGGCTACTCCAACTGGGCTAACTTCACAGTCTGTACAAAAAGTTGCAACATTGGAACACGTCAACGGACTCGAATATGTAACAGCCCTCCCCCCCAACACGACGGCAGGAATTGTTCAGGGCCTGCTGAAGAAGTTGTATTGTGCAACCAACATCCTTGTCCCATTGATGGAGGCTTTGCCGAGTGGTCGGACTATGGACAGTGCTCGCGCACGTGTGGCGGCGGTGAGAGGGTGAGAGAACGTTCATGTACTAAGCCGCGTCCGCAGCACGGGGGGAGGAACTGTAGCCGGATTGGACCCCACGTGGAGGCAGTACCTTGTAATAACACACGACCCTGTCCAGGTTAGCAGAGTTTTCAGTTATAATTGTATACAACAATAACAAAAGTTGCTATTTTGGTATTAGCCAAGATAAGTACATGTAGCAATTTTGAGCACCATTTTGGCAAAAGTTAAAATTATTCACTAGTTGGCGTTGCTGAACAAGCGAATGAGGCCGAGCTTATAAGGTTAAGAATCTCGACAGTCGAAAGACCTTTTAACCTATTTGATTGTTGATTTATCAACTATCTACTATCGTTTTACATTTTACATGTATTTTTAATCGTTTTAAACCTTAAGAAAGCAATTTTTAGGTTTTATATTTCAAAGATGTGCGTAATTGACTCTGAAAAGTATCAAAAAGTAACAAACTCTTGTTTAACCTATGCTTAAGGGAAGGCAACTGAATTAATTGCAGGCTCTCTGTAAAACGATTACCTACACTCGCTGTAAAGGAAGGCAGTATTGGGGGCACAAGACTTCAGATAGTCTTAATGTGTGTAGCAACAAGGAGTTTGTCACTTAGCTATAGGAAAATGGTTCTTAAATTTATGCAATTTTTTTAGACTACTAATTTCCTTTTGACAACTTGCTCCATAATCCTGGTGGATCAACAGTCAGAAAAAATGAACGTACTTTTTAATACATAAAAGCGTAAGTTGGAGCAATATCCAGTCTTTAATTCAGTATTTCCACTGAACTTGGTTCCATATTTGGTACGCATAAAATCAACAGTAACTGTTCAAGACTTCTTAACACATAAAAGCGTGTGTAAGTGCATAATTAACGCATTAAATATTTTTTGACTCGTTTGTTTCAGATATAGTGTTCAACGTATCTGCGACGATTACCAACAGAAGGTGGGATACAGCCTTAAGTGTTCGCAGCAGCAGAAAGTTTACCCATCTCTCCATGAAGATTGAGCTTATTGTAAGTTTGCGTACATATGTTTCCAAGTTCCTTCCTCGTGTACTCTTTTAAATCGTTATATTGCAAGTCATAGTCAAGGCCAGATCGATTTAGCGTTGGTAGCACTGTCGAGAGTCGGCACTCCATGAATGTTAAACGGATCCTCAGCTGAAAAACACTTTTGCTCTTAAATGGAACTTTGGCTGTTTACAGAGCTAACCCCTAGCAATTTTGACTATTTCTTCAGTTTAGAATTTACTGCCATCTGAAAACGTGACATCAATTGGTTTCAGTGCCAGGCCTATTCTCTTGGTTAATACAAACGAGATGGTGGCCTGGCACTGCAACCATTACGTAGCGTTTTAAGATGGCGGTGCGCAGGATTTTCAAATTTAAAAAATAGTCAAACCAAAGTTGCTTGAAGTTTGCGCTGTAAACTTAAATGTAGATTTTTCGGCTGCCAGGACGGACAAAGACAATACTGTGGTTTAATTTGAAGGACAAAATTGTTTCTCAGTTGAGGGTCATTTTGTAGTACAATACGTATTCTGTTGCTACTGAGCCTGGCTTAGAATGACGATGTTTTACCCGCAGATTTGGAAGCTGATTGGCGAATATAAAGTCAAGGAGGTGTTTGTTTATTCATTCAGCCCTGGTCCCAGGTACAGTTTGCTTCTCAGTTGTAATTTTTGTTTAATTTGTGGATATTCGCATGTGTACTCTTCGATATACCATTTTTCTAACGCATTCCCTTGTTGGGGCTAAAAGTGACGCTTATGTTGAACTATATAATCCCAATTTGACCGAGTAATGACACAAGGGAATGGGTCTAGCAAAAGTTTGCATTAGAAAAATGGTGTATTATTAGATTTAAGATCCGCCTTTTTGTAGAAAAAGCAAATACAAATGCTCGTGCAAGGGATTTTCTTCCACAATGCAAACATTGCATTTGGTTTTTATTATGCAGTTTTTCAGGACAAAACCAAAAGAAAAGGCTTAGGAAGTGTTAATTGACCAAAACTGAGAGGTTGTTTTCTCCCCTGTAAGGAAGCGCGTTGTCGTTCGTTTCTCGGTGAATATCTTGAACGAAGAATACGACGGAATATCTCCTCTTCAGGACGCTCTGTACCGCGGGGACCTGGACTCCATCATTGTGGACCCTTCAACGACCACTCTTACTTCTGGCGATGGTAGGATGACTTTACAAAAAAATGTTTTGTCAAACTTTATTTGAAATGAATTTTTAGAATGAATGCATGCAGAGGCTATTGGTAGTTTTTGATTTGCTGTTGTTTGCCGTGCTGTGGTGTGGGTTGGTGTGCCGTAGTGTGCTGTGCTGTGCTGTACTGTACTGTACTGTACTGTGCTGTGCCCTGGTGTGCTGTGCTGTGCTGTGGTGGCCGGTTGTGGTGTGCTGTTAAGTTGTATGCTGTAGTGGGCACTGCTGAGGTATGACGTGGTGTGTTGTGTGCTGTGGATTGCTGTGGTGTGCTGTGGTGTGGTGAGTGATAGGGTGTACCGTGTTATGCTGGGCTATGCTACGCTGCGCTGTGCCGTTGTGCGATGTGCTGTGCTGTAGTGTGCCGTGGTGTGCTGTGCTTTGCTGTGGTGTGTTGTGCTGTGATGTGATGTGATGTGCGGTGCGGTGCGGTGCTGTATACGGAGGTGTGATATGGTGTGCCGCGCTGTGATATGCTGTTAGTGTATAGTTGTATGTTAACTTGTAGTGTGTAGATTTGTGTTGAAATGTAGTTTATAATTTCGTGTTAGCATGTAGCTTATAATTTCGTTTTGACGTACAGTTTATATGTATAGTTTGATACTGACGCGTAGGTATAATTTTGTGTTATATTAAGTAGTTTAAAATTTCGTATTGACGAGCTCATGCTCATACAGAACCCCACCAGAATTGAAAAGATGATACGTATTTTTAGGTGCAGTTTGCTTAACCGTACTGAATTGCGTGTTGCGTGATGAATTGCAATGCAGTGTGGCATCGCCTTGCGTCATCTTGTAGTGTAAATACTATTCCTTTGTATATCTGTCAGGATCTCTTAAACTCTCGACATTTGTGTTCGTAGTTCCTGCTGCAGCACCATCAAACTTTACAGCTTACAGCACGAGCTCAACATCCATACACTTGGAATGGTCTAAAATCTCCAAGCAGTACACAAACGGAAACATATCTCACTATAGAATAAGTCAAACGGAGACCTCAAGTGGTAAGGAATGGATTCGACTGGTCAGCGGCGATAGAGTCTTCGCAGAAAGCAGGCAATTAACGAAATATACAAATTACAGTTTTATAATTGCTGGTGTCAATCACAGAGGGATCGGCCTGCACAGCTTACCTGTCTTGGTTTCTACTGAAGAGGACAGTGAGTATTACTTGTTTTTTTTAGAAACGCATGTTTGTATCAACATTGCTGAAACTGCTCGACCATTCAACTTTGCCCGAGAGAAGTTGAACGAGCGAAGTTGGTACAGCCCAAAACAGGCCAAAACATAAAGTCATAAGCAAGAGCTAGTGAGACGAAAACTCATAAGAACAAACAGGAATAACTAAAGATTGTATTAAAAAGTACAAGCAAGTCACTCGTTCACTTCTACCTAAGGTGAACGAAGGACCGTTCCTTACGGACTCGAAGACCCAGAATATCTGGCTTCAATCGCGTGATCATGCGATCAACGCTTTTCTCTTTTCTTGGCTTAATACAGAAAAACTTTAATCCTATCGGTAACTTAATTGAGTTTTGCATCTTCGCAGACCCCTGTTTCCTCCTTTTGTTGTTCCTACCCAACTCTCTAGCTTTCAATAAATACTATTGGACCAAAACTTATATCTTTCTCATTTATTTGTTAGTCTTCGTCAACATTACATAAAAAATAAAATAAAACAAAACAAACTATTTCTCAGGGTCACCACATCAATTTAGGCCAATTACTGTCGGCCTTGAGGTAAAATCAATAGCAGCATTTGTTTGGCTTCGTTGCTGCATTGCACTCGGGACAGATCAATTTCCAGGTTCGCGGGTTGTTCTCATCATATAATTATTAATAAGGTTTTTAAATAAGCAAGTGATAATTTGATGTCGCGGATCTCAGAGGGAAGTAAGTTCTACTTCTAGGTTCGGTCTGTTTTGTTAAAGAAAGAGTGTTGAAAAAAAGCAGCGCGGCATATAAAAGGTTTAAACTTCCAATGTTTGGACTTAAGGCGGATCTTGTAGGCCTGGATGGTTTTAAGCGGATAGGAATGGCGTTTTCAGAAACGAGTACATACTTTTTTCATAAACTTAAAGAGGAATAGGATGTCGAGGATTTCCTGCCAGTAGGATAGGAAGATGAGGTTTGACATGATGACTCTTTCTTATAAATTCCATTGCAAGTATACGGAAGATTGAGAATGAACTTTGTTGCGCGGCGTTGTATTCGTTGATTTGTCTTTGGAATGATGCTTATATTATTTTAATGGCTTGATTGTGAGCGCAGTTTTTGGACCTTTTTTGTAAAAGGACAAACGCTTGATAGAGTTACCAGGATGAACTTGTCCGTTAATAATTGTATTGTTCTGAGATGCCAAAAAATGTCATAAAAACGAAATCAGAGTTTGAAGTTTTAAAAACCAGTGTCATTTTATCAACCTTTTGCATTTTTTAATAAAAGCAGTAGATGTTACAAGATATTCATGTAAAGTTGTATACTTTTTCCATTAATGAAACTGATGTGTAGATTGAACGATTTCATCAGATATCTCAAAGTTTTGACCTCGTGGTATTTTCTCGGGATCTCATTTTCGAAGTGTTTCATGCTTGAACTTTCGTTTAACTGAGCAAGTTGAAAAATTGGTTCCCATGCTGAAATAGTTTCATGCTGATATCATGTAAACACCATCTTACCCTGTAATTTCGTGTTTTAGCTCCAAGCAGAGCCCCCGTCATAACCAGAGCCTTCAACACGAGTTCAACGGGTATCTATGTGAGCTGGAAAGAGATTCCACAGGGTTATATACACGGCATTCTGCAAGGATATCGTGTGACTTACAATAAAGTATCATCAAATATCACCCAGAATGTCAGAATCGTAAAAGGATCCTTGACATCAAGCGAACTTGAAGGTTTGGAGAAGTTTACAGAGTACAAAATACGTGTTAGCGCTTTCACGTCAAAAGGCGACGGTCCTTTTTCACGTGATGTTGTGGTCAGCACAGACGAGGATGGTAAGTGGATTTCTGTGCAGGAATGATAGCTCGGGGATAATTCTACAACTCCCTTTTAGTCTCCATCACTGTTATTAAATTTCATTTACTGCTCTCCCCTAGTTACCTTTACTTCTCACTTATTTCGCACGTTCAATGTTTCACCTGCAAACACCGACGGTCAGATCAAGCATTACCGTGCCAGAAGAAATAAATGGTTGGCGAGATAACTGTATGACCCTATAACAACAACATTTTCTTTGTTTACCAATTTTTCTTAAATTGTATTGCATTTAACGTATTTTATAGTGAAGCTGGGGGCGCTAGTAGCCCGAAATAACGTAAAAGTTAAAATTTCCAGGTTGTCAGTTTATTGCATTTGTGTCTTTCCTAATTTGGTCGTGCATTTGTGCATGTGTGTGTGTGTAGCTTGTTATCAACATTGCAGCTTGATGGTGCAGATTTAAAAAGACGCAGCTCACGAGGTTGAACCGAATGTACATTCAGTCCGCAATAATCACCCATTTTAAGTAACTTTACTATTTAATTATCTGCACAACAAAATATTACTCAAAATTGGTCAAACACCCAACTCTCGGGCTGGCAGGAATGAGTAAGTGCCCCGCACATTCCCTATTTTGCTCCTCGTTAACATCGATGGGTGCATTATTGCCTGTTACTCACTACTTCAACAGTTCCGACAAAAAGCCCGTCCTCGGTATTTGCTCACAATACCAGTTCCACCAGTCTGTCGGTATCATGGGGGCCAATCCCGACAGGCTTTGTTCACGGCGTGTTGCTTGGATACAAAGTTCTCTATCAGGAATCCAGCGCTGGTACCAACGCTTGGCTGGAGAAAACGGTTGACGCAAGGAGTACGAGCTTCGCAATTACTAATTTGACCAAATTCACAAAATACAACGTTCAGGTTTTGGGACTTACTATCAAAGGTGAAGGAAAACCCAGCAAAGCTCTGCGTGTGAGCACCGATGAAGATGGTGAGTAACGGTTTTTTGGTGTTTAACAAATCCTCCTTCCAAGAGAGATAACTGCATTTACTGCTTGCTAGACTGAGATTTGAACAACATGAAGATGCTTTTTCAACATTTGTCCGTTAATAATGTAACAACTAACGTTTCTCATTTGTGATGAATTGTTTACAACATGGTGAAGGTCTAAGGCGCTTTACATTCCAGATAAGCGAGTTAAACGGTCAAAAGTGTTTGAAACAACAAACTCGGACAATTCGGTATGGATCCTGTCTCCCCCAGTACAGTGTTAACTTGTTTTACATTGTGTTGGGTAAGCGAGGGTGGCGGGTTCACACACGCACAGCTTGAACTAAAACTACTGTCTAAAGCTGTAGTTCAAAGTTACGACCCGTGTTTCCACAAGGATTTAATGAGAGGTGAAGAAAGTTTCTAAGCATCGAAAGCGTTGAAATTATGCTTGCTTTCTGTTATGCCAAATTTTTGAGATTCTGTAAATGCGGATCAAAGAACAATCCGACCCAAAGAAAGGTTCACACCTTTCAGAGTTCCCTGGTCACAAGTCCACATTGAGCGTAACTATCACCGCAGAGTACCTAAAGAAGAGGAAAATCTTAGAGGCCTAGTTTATTGCTAAAACACAGACAAAAAAACTATCTTTCCTATGGAAGTAACCTAACCAACTCAAATGCAAAATGATCGCGGCAAATACAACTGAAGATGACTTTTATAGTCGAAAATGTTTGGTTCTTATACATTTCAAACTTTTAAACCTAAACCTTGTTTTAACAAAAAAAAATTTGGTTTCATTATATTGTATGTAATTTATAGTTTGCAAGAATTTACTTCAGTTTTAACGATCAGTTATTCGATTTATACGTTCTAGTTCCTAGTGCTTATCCAGGAAACTTTACGGGTTTTAACCAAAGCTCAACTGAATTGCTGGTAAATTGGGATTCGTTACAACAGCAGCACGTGAATGGAATTCTCAAAGGCTACACCGTGTACTATGCAGTTAACTCCACACCGAGTGGTGATTGGATGAGCAAAGACGTACAAAATACTTTCACTTCATTGACGAACCTCCGCAAATTCACACACTACAAGATACAGGTGGCGGCTTTTACCGTCAAGGGACATGGTCCGAGGTCAGAAGAAATTGTGCTGCAGACAAGTGAAGATGGTAGGTAATTAAAAGGGAAGGAAGAGGGGAGAGTCTGAAGCCAAGAGAAATTGTTGTGTGGCAAGCGAGTATGATACGTAACACTGAGAGAGAGAATACGAGGTTAAGAGAAAATGTGGCGTAAGTTAGTGAGTAAGTAAGTAAGTAATTATAAGTAAGTAAGTAAGTAAGTAAAGAAGTATTTTATTGAAGTTTAGAACCTAGGAGCCTTACAGCCGAACTACGATAACCTTTTACAACATTTTTAAAAACGGCTAGTAAGACTAAAAGATGAAAAACTATTTTATACAAAATATTTGAAAACGTTACTTGTGATAAAAGTATTTCTAAATCTTTTCGTTTTAAAAACTACATTCAAAATACGATTGGACATGAGGTTGATCTAGCATGCAACTGTTCTTCGGTGGTACAAGTTCGTGCTACTGCAGTTTGTGGTCCTCATTCACGACTGCTTCTCTAAACAATTTGCTGTTAGGAGTTCTCTTCTCTCTCTGAGGATGGGTAGATTACTGGCATCAAGTGCTTTTGTACGAGTGGTTTTTGAATAGAATCCGGAGTTCGCGCTTTTGTAGCCTCTTTAGGCCTTACTGCGAGAGCGCGTTGTAGAACACTTTGTATTCGTACTCACGCACTTATTGGACGAACACATGCAAGATAGAAAGATAGAAGGTCTTTGGCGGCAATGTTTGTTCGCATGTTTATGGTCAAGAGAAAATGTGATGTGGAAAAGTGTATGCAATACGTATGTGACTATAGAGGGAGGCTAGGGAATGGGTCCGCTTCTTATTTTTCCTTTTCTCGCTTCTTGTGCCGCTTTGCTGCAACGTCTGTGTCAACTTTGACGCCTCTTGTGTGTATCACTTTTATCGCCACATTTTCTTACTTCTCCGGCCTTTGAACTTTGTCGCCACTCGTTTCCCTTCTGTTTGTGTGCCGTTTTCTCCATTTTGTCTCCCCAAGCTCCGTCGCTCCCCCTACGAATGTCTTTCTTGTTGTGACGTCTTATATTTGTTCGTTCAGTATCTGAATGTAACTGTTATATTTTCATAATTCAGTCCCCAGCGAATCTGCTTTAGTGATTACGGGTCATAACAAAAGCTCAACAAGCATTTCAGTGGAGTGGGAGGCTATCCGCCCGTCTTATGTCCACGGTGTGTTACGAGGGTATGTGGTCCTGTATCAAAGAGCAAATGAGACAAACAGAACAATGGAAGCTGCCCGTGTTGGCCCAGACACCTTCTCCTTGTTGCTCCGTGACCTGTGGATATACACAAAATACAAAATAAGCATTTACGGGTTCACAAATGCGGGGGATGGAAGAAATAGCAAACAAATTATTGTATCAACAGATGAATCAAGTAAGAGCCTAAGCGATTGTTGTAAGGTTAAGTGATCTATGTTATGTGTTGTGTTGCGTTGTGTTCTGTTGTGTTGCGTTGCGTTGTGTTAAATTGTGTTGTGTTGCGCTGTGTTGTGTTGTGTTGCGTTGTGTTGAGTTGTTTTGTGTTGTGTTGCGTTGTGTTGAGTTGTTTTGTGTTGTGTTGTGTTGCGCTGTGTTGTGTTGTGTTGTGTTGCGTTGCGTTGCGTTGTGTTGAGTTGAGTTGTGTTGTGTTGTGTTGTGTTGTGTTGCGCTGTGTTGTGTTGTGTTGTGTTGCGTTGTGTTATATTGTGTTGTGTTGTGTTGAGTTGTTTTGTGTTGCGTTGTGTTGAGTTGTTTTGTGTTGTGTTGTGTTGCGCTGTGTTGTGTTG
>JAOBYE010707717.1:0-11356 GCA_025403585.1 Parazoanthus swiftii
TCGTTCATGTAAAAGCCCACCCCCCCCCCCCCCCCCCCCCAAGAAAGAATTGGCGAAAAGGCCCTTTGACCAAAACTAAAACCCGGGGCTTATTATCGGAACTTTACGGTGGCCTAAAAACATAAGCCCCTATGAGCAATAAGCATCATTTAATCGTCTACCGTACTTCAAAAGTCCTGCGGAAGTTGCAAAAGTTCCTAGGAGATAAACGGAGGAAATATTTACCTCCAGCTCTGAGCTCCTGGTGCGATCTGGTGCGACTGGTGTGACTGGTGTTTTAAACTGTTTAACCAAACAGCCACAATCCAAGACAATAATTTCCGCCGTACAACCTTTTACAACGAAAAAAGTGATCAGTATTGTCTTCGCATACCCAGGAACTTTATCATCTCCAACGATAAAGCAGAGGGATCTCTTAGAACCTTTAGTTCGAAACCTTCATGTGTTCACGGCTGCACTTACAAATGCCTAAGTCCCTTTAAACTTCTTATAGAAAACATGATTTTCATCTTCAATTGTGTATAAATTTAAGGAGTATTTAATTAGTTTTTGCACGCAATTCAGCTGGCGTGAAGCAACTCCAAATTTATAATAAATCATTCTGTGCTATATTTTATTTGGCGATTTTAATTCCAAAAAAGCAGTGACAATTAGTTTGTTGTCTCTATGGTGGCTTTTGTTATCGTTAGGTATTGTTTTCTTTTGATTTTGTTGCTAAGTTTGTATCAACACAAGCATGCAGAGTTACCCTTTGGTAGTTTCAAATTGTATTAATGTAATACATTTAATCACTCCGCACGTCAACATTTGAAGCATTGTCTTACCTTTTTCGTTTCTATGTCTTTGTCCCAGTTTAGCTCTTTAGTGATCACAATCAAAAAATTGTAAAACCTTAACGCAATGCCCGCACCCACATTCAAATGTTTTAACACATTAAAGTGTTCCTTTGGCTTGAATGCGTAACATAACGGCTTAAAATGGAAATTTGGCCCGGGGCTCTCGTGTCAGAAGCCAAACAACGTTAGAGTGGTGACAACAGCCTAGGCACTCGTTGAAAGCAGAAAAGCCGCAAAATGCGCGCATGCCATTGGTTTTTAACGATTGGGTTACATTCCAATGTAATGACAAACCATTCAATAGAACCACCGCATAGGGCATAGAGTTCGATCGAAGAGAGATACATTTATCAATTTGTGCAGAGTTTAACTTCTAGCTCATCGCCTGCGCAATCGAATTACACTGTGTGCGAATAGAAGATAATGCACATGTAGGAACAAAGAAAGGCAGTCGCAGCTTCAAGGCTTCCTAATCAAAATCAAGTGATTTATAAAAAGGTAAAACTAAAATTTGTCATTTTATTGCTGAAAAGGTTGTGACGACGTTTTATATTACTATTACAGTTGGATACTTGAAAGAACATCCATAAAATCAAACTCCATATGAAAGAAGCAATTTCAAACAACCAGTATCTTAACAAAGCTGTTCTATGCAAAATCATTGTGTTGTTTCAAAAACCGCAATTAGCTCGATAACTTTCGATATCTTAGAATTATATAAAGTTCAGTCCGATTGGATGCACTGGTCGTTGGAAGATGGCGCAGCAGTAACATTTGCCAAATCAAACACACCGTCCAGCCGAGAAGGTTACTGAGCAAGAAGAACTGCTAGTTACGGTATAGATATACAACAGTAAGGTGTACACCGAACACTACCTGAACCAAAAAACATTGTCCCTTTTTCATTAAATTCATTGCTGGATTTTATCTTCTACATTAATTACAGTCTGGTTTTGATTTGTTACCTTTTTCTATGCAGTTGTAAATGGTTAAGTTTAATTTAGCTTATCTTTAATGACTATAAACGATATCTTCGGTAGTATATGCCTTGGGACTGTCTGTTGATAATGAACGTCTCATAACATAAACTGCCATGGGGGATTCAAGAACTAAAAAAACATTAAAAACCATAAACCTAAACATACTTTTTTTTACAAAAATAACTTGCTATATGGAAACGAATGCAAGTTCTGTAGTACATTTCAGTTCAGTGTATACCACTTTGTTGGCATTAATCATGCAGTAAGAGCTGTGAAGAAGAAAAGAAGCTCTTAAAATACAAAAATAAATGTTTAATCAATACACTTTGCGGTTGCTTGATTAGTTTGTAATTGTCATTGCAACCTCGTTTTCCACCTTAAAACTTCCTTTGTTACTCAATAAGTTTTCTAAAGGATTTCCGGTTATCCCATATCCAAAGGTTTTGATAGACAAAGTGTTAAGCTATAAATCTGACAGTCAATCCACATCTTATTCTAGCCATGCTTCATATTGTACTTCATTTCAACAAAGCCTTGCAAACTGTAAAGGATGCAATTTTAATCTGTTGTCTACTTTAGAAGAACAGGACACTTTGAATCATCGAGGTAAATTGTTTTGCCTGCAACCGTTAGAGTTAACATTAATGAGATACATAGCGGCACCTTCTGTTTCGATCCCCTTTACCTGTTTAATTTTACAGCCTTAGCTAAGCGTTTGATGTCCAAATTAGAAATGAAATAAGGACAGCATCTCTTTTTGGACCCCCTTACCAATTACCTCTGTTTAATTAGACAACTTCAGCTAAGCCTCGAGGTCCAGATTACGTACACGGACTTTAGATACTTTGAGAATCTAGACACGGATAAGGCTAATTGGTATTAGGTACTTTTCTTTAATCCTGTTGTAAAGGTTTGAAATTCATGAGAAATAGGACATCTTAGGCGTAAAACGTCTAGCCTTTCTGTCTTTCCGAGTTATTTCTTCTTTGATATGTTGCTGAGTTGAAGCTAATGATCGAGCCTGTCAGTTGTGTGTCAGCAGTTGTTAGCTTAGATAAGAATAGGTCGTCTGAATGTAAGCTTTGAGACAAAACGGAAACTTTTGACCTTCTGCTGAACAATGTAAAGGCCAAACATTCTAACTGACCCTTACGATTCTATATTGCAAGCACGTCGTTATTGAATTGATAACTAAAAGTGTGTTCGATTGACCCTATTCCGGATTAGGAATAAGTAGAATTAAAATGAGTATCATGGTTTTTCCTTGCCTCTAAAACAACCGCCTGGTTTTCAAAGTAACAGTAAATGGTATATTGCTGCCGTTTGTGTTGTTGTTGTGTTTGACAGACTGTTGTTAACCTTCTTCTCTTTGTCTGGAAAACAGAAAAGCTTTTGAAAGAACAGTTTGAGGTTAAAGTTGCCCCAAATTTAAGAACCATGATCTTCAGAAAAAAATACGTGGTTCGTCTTTTTTAAAAAACGTAGCGCATTGCAAACAAAGATGAAACAAGTAGATGGATATGCAATAAGCCGCAGCTGATGAAGTTCTCGGCCTAATTGTCCCTTTTTGAAATGACACCTGATAAGGGGGGTTACAGAAGCCTAATCTATCACTTGAATGTCGTTAAAGATTTTCATATATATATCTTACGCAGACTGATAAGAAATTTTGAGAGTCGTTAGCTGATCACAAAGTCAATTTCAAAGTAAATGAACCCAACCAATGACAGGCTCAGACGTGACCGGTCGAAGGTTAAAAAAAGCACTGTTTTCAGTAATGATAAACGCGAAAACATTGTCACAATTTTCATCGACACAAGGCCAAGGTGAAGTAGAGAACCTTAAAACTGTCTCAGTAAATGTTGTTGTTAAAAACTCGTACCTACTTCAGGAGCTGTGCAGATGCTTTAGAAGAAGGGGGAGTTACTAGTGACTTGAAGTGGAAAGGGGGGGCAATTACCGACATTTTCTAAAAAACGTCTGTTAGAAATTTGAAAAAAGTTGGTGAGACGGGGGAAGGCGCTAAAGCCCCCACATCCTCTTACTCTGTGGTCGCTGTAGACTTACCTCCTTGTTTTGTTGGTGACTCTTGAAGCCTTGTGCGAATAACACAATTTTAGATGCTCTTGGCAAATGTTACAAGTGCGGTTACGTTATCAAATGCCGTTGTCGAGTGCTCATTTACTAAACAAGTAATGAAAATTAAAGCCTGTCAAACTGAACTTGGACCGTTTACATTCGGTAAATTTGAAAATAGACCCTGAAAATATACTAACAACATAAACCGAGGCATTTTTCTCCTTAGACTCTGGATTATTTTGCTTTGAAGAACAACTTAATAGTTTACTTTCGTAGTAGAACCTTCGACTCGTGTAAAATGGATGAGAAGTCAGTTACAAATATCTGGAAAAGTTTGGACATCTTAAAGCAATTAGACACCGTGTTAAAGATTTTTTTTGGTTAAAACCATAAAAAATTATGAAGTTTTTAAAAATCGGAATACCAAACACTCGTTAAACCAAACGATTAACTCTTCGACATTTTTATATTAGTTTTATTACAGTGTAGTCTGTTCAATTGGATTACTATTGATACAGACAACTGCAGTTGCACAAGTTCATGGTTTCTTATTTCGCAATAGATCGAGAACATATCAGGTTTTAAACTGATATTTTTTGAGACAAAGGTAGAAAAGACTCCATTACCTCTTAGGGGATGATGTAGAGTGCGCTTGATGACCATACAAACCGAGGAATATTCTAAACAAAGAACATTTTCCTATAGCAGTTAGGCAATGAAACGATTGGAATAAACTTGAAATATACAGCTACTTTTGTATATTTAAAAAATTGCTAGTCTCCCAAGCAACGCTTTGTTTCCTTCGCAAAGGGAAGGTAATTTACTTTTTGAAAAACTAACTTTAAGTTTTCGATTGACATACAATTTGTGATAGAGTGACTTTCGTTTGACGCGTTCGGAAATTGTTCGCATTTTGTTTCGTCAACAAACGGTAGGAAAGCTGCGAACTCAATCTCTCTGTTCGTTTGTCCAATGAAATAAAAACTACGAATATGAGCATGCATAGAGCGGTTTTCGTTTGACCTTGAAATAAAAAATGCACAAACAAAACGCGAATAGAGTTCGAATGATTTTTATTTGCTGAGCGAACAGAACGTGAGCAGGAGCGCGCCACTATGAACGAGGGGGACTTCTAATTGGCTTGATGAACTGAGCGCGTGCAAGCACGAGAATTGCGCAATCATTTCTGTTATGCTCGTATTCGTAGTTTTTATTTTATTGGACAAACAAAAAAAACAGAAAGATAGAAATCCACGACAGAGCGAACAGTCAAACGAAAGTCACTCTAACAGAAATGACGGCGCAATTCTTCGTGCTTGCACGCGCCCAAGTTTGTCAAGCCAATCAGAAGTTGGCTTCATCACGTTCATAGTAGCGCGCGCTCCTGCTCACGCTTTGTTCGCACAGCCAGTAAACTCGAGCTCTGTTCGCCATTTGTTTGGTTGTTTTTATTTCAAGATTAAACGAAAATCGCTCTGAAGGTCGTATGTTCCATCAAATGTTATCTTTTTAAATAGGTGCGCGAGTGAATGAAATGTTGTAATGTTCCCTTATTGAGTGAATTAAGTTGACACTGACAACAAACTATACACAAGCTATATTTCCACAGCATCATGGATGTGATTTAACGGTGATTGTCTTTCATAACACTTAACTATATATAACAAAAGAATACTTGAGTAGTCACAAATGGAAAATGTTCTAGTTTCTGAAGTTTTTCATTTTTTGCATCCGATAGAAAATAGCCATTCATTAGTATAGTATTGCAAAATGATTGCACGCTATAATCTTCCTTTGAACATTACTTTATCGGCTTTTATCGATTGGGAATTAATGAAGAAAGGCCGGAAATTCTAAGTCGTGTTACACATCTACGGATTTTGAAATCAGGAATCCGATTCGGGGGGTCTTAAAATCTAATGTTGCATAAAAATCTATTTTTGTGCCACTTCGAATCTTTTCGCAACTCTCTAGATTATACTTATATTTTGACGTTGTCTTTTAAGAGAGTTCTGAACAGCTCTGATGCTAGTACTACTTCTTTAGGAGTGAAACGTACCAGTCTTCAGATAATAGATTGGACACGGTAGTAAACCAACAAATAATTTCCGTTGTGGAACTGCTTTGTTCAAAACGCTTACACTTCTGTACGCGCATCGGATTTAACAATTATATAATACCAAACACTGATCCCCTAAATTATCCAAACCATAATCACTATGGTAGCTTTGTTTTTAAATAGTTCCATATTAAAGGAGCTTACAAGTCAATACACTACATTTCGAAGACAAAGTCGAAATTTTCTTATCAAAGCGAGTATATTCAAAATTAAAAATCACTGGAACAGAGCTTGTTAAAACAATAGAAAAACTATCATAATTTTTCTTGTGTGTAGAGATGAAGTTTATTGCAAAATAAAACTCAATATCTATCAATACATTTGCGTGTCTTTATCAGTTTATGCAAATCTTGACTTCCTGAAATGCAAGGATTGCGCTATGAATTCGTAAAGCGAAAGAAATCTACATAAAGTTTGCAATACCTTCACCATACAAGATAGCGATAAAAAATTAGTTTCGCCAATTTCAACAACCTCTCTTCAACAGCAATGATAGTTTTTCGTTGACAATCGAGTAGCAAAATGTAAAAAAAGTCTACATATCGTCAACGTACAGAAGACGGCCAATGGTCCATCAAAACAAATATATATAACAGCAACTAAACATCCGTCGGATTCTTAAAAGTGTGCGATTCTAAAATCGGTCTTGGCTGATACATATTATATTACAATATACTTCTTCTTTAGTTCTTTTGCGTAAGTATACATGATCGTAACTAATTATATATAACGTGAAGATTGACATGCAGTAATTCCGAGCATTTGTGGCATCTAAAATGGGACAACTTACAGGAAAAAGCTACTTCAAATATGTTTATTTATCCATTTCCCGACCACTTACTGCAAGCATATAGGAAACAACATATTATTTACTTATTTAATTGATGACCCCTTTCTGCTTCTATAAGTGTAACAGAGGAGTTTGTGGGGGACCGGACGTGTTTAGCGTTACTTATCCGGATATGCAAACTCTACGCTTGTTGGTATTCAATTATCATTCAACGCAGAGCAATGTATTTTAACTGTGACTTTCGTCGGTAGGCAACGAAATTACGTTTGGCAAAACGTATATAAAATACTCTAAAACTACGCCCCTATTTTAGAAACAGATAAAATTGGCCGAAGTTCATTTTGAAGTCTTAAGTTTTTGGCAAACTCAGCATAATTTTTTTTTTATATTACTCTTTTTTGAAATGTTGCAGCTTTAGTTTAGGGGAAAATGTTAAAAGGTGCGTGTATGAGAAAGGACAAGAAATAGAAAGCTTCCACGTGACAGATGGTGTTTCGATCCTTTTTTCCTTTTCAAAGGACTTCAAAACTCAGAAATTTTCAAAACCCTGTTCAGCAATGAATTAGTCTTCAACCAAGGGAAAACGTTGGCATTGGCGTGTTTCGCCTGACAAAGGGTCGCTTGGTACGTCAGTTTGATGAGCAAACACGGTTGCTAAAACATACCATACAGGGGCTTTTGTTGATCAAAAACAAATTTGTCTTACTCGCCAAGTTTTTTCTGATGCTAAGTAAAAGCTAGTCTTAGTTAATTTAAGGAGAAGCTGACATAGGTTTTAGAATTGTTCATGATGATACCCACAGATTTTGTTACTATTGTTAGCGGAGACTTGCAACAGTTGAGCAAGTATTGTGTAATTCACTGTTTAGAACATGAAAAAATGAAAGTAAAGAGTTTTGCTGAACTAAAAAGAAAGTGAAAACTAAAATGACAAAGTAGGACACGAGTAATGGCATCAAAAATTTTACTCTTGACCTTGCCTGAGAACTGACGAAACGCTGCGCCTAACTGTCATGCTATAAATAGGTATCGCATTCGCGATATTTAAACGTAAACAGCGAAAGCATGCTATCGGTAGGAAATGTAGGCTGACCGACATAGAATAACATTTTTCATCGTGCCAGATTGTGAACATCTGGAGAACTGATAATTAAAATTTTGTCTTAATTGTCCTCGATCAGTCGATGTACCTCGTTCCCCACGTTTTATCAATACCCCCCTCACTACAACAGCTGCGCAGATGTACATGTACCCTGGGAGCAGGAGGAAAGACTTAATTCGCTTATGGTGGCCCAGCATATGTGCACGTGCTTACATGAAGCCGGTTGCTGACCCGGTTGTCGCGTATAATCGTGCAGCTGATCATACGCGCGCGGTAAATGCGATTGAGACCATATACTGGTAACACCCCACTGAACGACAGACCACGCGTCTGTAGGCAGTTTATCATCATTAACTCCAATTAAGATGAAGACTTGGGGGCTGTTTACTTTTCATTATCATATAACTGGATTAGATTTCGTTCTGGAAAGATCTACAACTGTCCGATTTAAGAAAGCGCCCGTACTGGTTCAATCACATATTTTTTTCTGTTCTTCTCATACCTTAATTCGTCCTCAGTAGTTGGTTAGTTTTCGGTCTTCATCGGCTAACCACTTTTGTGTGTATTCAATCGTAACCGACAATAAAGGAACATTTTCTCGAATCACACTGTAAAAATGTTTTTTTTGCGAGCTACCACTACCAGCTTGAATGTAGCATTAACACAAGCTACGTAACAAAATCAAACGAAAATGCATTTTATGCAGTTTTTGGTTAACTTGGTTGGTCTATTTATCCAAGGCGGCATAATAACGTTAATAAAAATATTCAAAGAAAAATGAAACTATACACTAATACAACACAATAAAAATTGAACATTTTTATGAGGAATACCTGTTATGTCTGTGTAAGCTTGAAATAAGATATGGTGTGGCTAAATTTAGAACGTCATCGTGTTTCACTCAGTTTGCTTCCAAGTGAGATTGGAAGAAAACGAAGGCAAAGAATCCATGCTATATGCATGTAATTTGGCCTCTGTCACTTTTGATTTGGAGTGTAATCACTAAACCCTAGTAGGTATTAGAAGTAATCTTTGTCGAAACAGTATCTTATTAACCATAATTTCGAAAGTCTTGATCCTTACAATCTATTTAAATGCATATAAATATCAATGGTTGATGTGGACATCATAGAAGCCAGTGCCACAAGGCACATATATCGTTTACGTTATACAATGGTAATTGAACTTAGTGGAGTGCAGTTTGTAATAGTAAACTTACTATGGAATTAATTTGCACGAGAGTGTTTTTCAAAGTTCGTCAAAATTGCGTGAGCCCGGAGGGCGAACGCAATTTGAGAGCTTTGAAAACTTAGTTCCAAAATGAACGAGAAATAGTATGATTACTTGTTAATCATATACATGAAAAAATAAATTAATTAAGAGTGTTGTAACAGAGAAGTATCGAGCAATTTCGAGCAAAAAGGATAAAAACTTAGCAACCAGGCCGTTGGCGTGCGTTGCCCAAGTAGTGGCGGGAAAATGTTTGCTCGCGCGCGCCCAGGTCAACGGTTTTCTTTCTTTGCCATTTTTGCCAGAGCGAGGAGCGAAGATTGTGTTTATGTGTAGAGTCTTTCATACTGTTTGAACAAATTAATATCGAGTTCTGTGGAGAATTTTTTAAAGTCCGTCTACTGTAACTTCACTTTGGGTTGGATTTTTGAAGTTTTTGTTTCATATGCTGCATGTTTACCATATTTCGAGGTTTGTTTTGGACGGATTGTATTTGAAATTTTTCTTCACCGTTGTCATTGAAACTGCCGTATTTTGATTGGTTTATTGACTTTCTGTTGTTTCTCATCCAATCAGATTTGAGAAATTGAGTTTGTAATTGCACAGAATTACACATTTTTGCAGAGAATTACACTTTTTTGCACAGAATTACACTGTTCTTAGCCAATCAGAATCAAGAAATTTTTTCATATATATGATTAATAGCAGTAATCATACTATTTCGAAATCAGTAAGGTATTATTTGCACGAGAGTTTAAATCACATACATGAAAATATTAAATGAAGAGTAGCAGAGTAGTATCGAACAGTCTCAGCAAAAACGCTAAAAACTTAGCGACCAGGCACTGGTTTGGCATACGCGCTTTGCCCAAGTGGCGGGAAAATGTTTGAGCGCGCGCCCACGTCAACGGTTTCCTTCTTTGCTGTTTTTTGACAGAGAGGAGCAAAAAATTTTGTTTACGTGTGGAGGTTTGCGTACTGTTTAAACAAATATTTATATCAAGTTCTAAGCAAAATTTATTTCATTCTTTCACTGTGTTGGACTTTGAAGATTTTGTTTCATACATGTTTATCATTTCGAGGTTTGTTTTCAAACTGGTGTTTGAAATTTCCTTCACTGTTGTCATGAAATTTTACTGTCTGTTGTGTTCTCATCCAGGCAGATTTTAGAATCTGAGTTTTCAATTGCAAAGAATTGCACACTTTTGCACGGAATTACACATTTTTGCACAGAATTACAAAATAATTGCACTGCTCTTAACCGGCATGCATTCAGTAATTTTTTCATGCATTGAAGTATTTTTCACTTTCATAAAATGCTAGCGCAATTTTTCATTAATTCTTCTCGAACGGTGGTGTTCCCTATTAATTCCATACCTACAGAAATGCAATAAAATTGGCCGAGGACCCATACGATTACAATTTAATAACATAGAAAAGAAACTCTTTGCTTATCTTGGAAACAACAAACTTTCAGAGCGTCAAGCAGCTTTGAAGAAACATGAAGAGGGAAAAAGTGTTTGAGTAAACATACCTTATCGGCGTACTTGCAATGAATGTAATCCATTGACATTGCGAGCCGTTGTGTACTTCAGGTAGTGGTTTTTTCGATACTTCTCAACTGGCAAGAAGCTTACACTTCGATTAGAGAAAACGCAACGTCTGCCGTCTCTCTCAAGTTGACAAACCGTCAGCTTTCGTTCTCGTGTTGATTTTTAACTCCTTATTGGTAAAGTTGTTAATCGAGTTCTTAGTTTAAACTTCTTCATTCTTGAAACGAAGTTCTCGTCATCAGCTAGCAACTGAACTTTTACATCCAAGAACAACACGAACGAAAAGTCGGTTATCCCGATTTCATTGCAGTGGCGCACGTCGAGTTGTTCCCGCCGGCGGGAAAACTCCCAACGACGTGAGGCAGGTTTTCGGCGAGGGATTTAACCGGTTTATCAGTTTTATAAAAATCATCGCTTTTACTTTGAAATTGAAACTAGAATTTTTCCGCTTCATTTCCACTGTCAGTTCGCCGACGAGAGGCTTGTAATATTGGTAAACACTGACATTTTTCGCTCACTCAATCGATCACGTGACCGTGTGGCCATACAACCTTTTTTATAAGAACATGAGGCTGAAAATCGCCAAAAAATTAAGAACATGTTAAGAACATGCTGAGGCTGAGAAAAGGTGAAGAACATTTATTTATGATGATAACCTATTGCAAAT